>JASAND010031729.1:0-14928 GCA_030248195.1 Trissonchulus latispiculum | reverse complement strand
ATCTAATGAGGGTCAAGTTTTAGACACCTCTTTACGTACCTGGAATAGCACTGTATGCATTGTAGCACTGTAGCACTGTATGAATCCATGTATTCAGATGCGCTGTCTATGTGAGTTTTGCCAAAATCAACTACTAAAGTTCAACAAACAAGCTTAGCATAACCGCGTTTAATATGACCTCATTTGCTAGCCTAATTTAGTTTCTTTTCTTTTCTGCTTGATATTCTATAGTTCGAAATATCACCCACCTCCTTCCCCTCGTATAAATTTCGTAAGTTAATTTGCTGAAATACTAAGTTTGCCTAACGGCAGCTAACCTGTATGTGGTCTGCTCAGATTAATGCAATTAAATGGAGAGCAACCCACACAACAAACTGATCTGCGTGTTGACTAACTGTAAGCCTGTTTGGTTTCCGAATAATACTCAGTTCAATTTCCGCTGTCGCATTAATATTTAAAGTAGCTGAATATTTCATTGTTTGAATCATAGAACGACGAACAGAACCCAAATCAGCAAAGTAAGTTGAAACTGCTATTTTGTATCGGTGGCTATTCGAATAAACGTTACAGTTGAGTGAAAAGTGAGCGAGCACTGTTCTTTTCTTAAACATTTGGATCAAGTGCGTCTATCAAAAGATTCTGATCCCGACTATCGACCCACTAGCACTGGACTTAAAAATGTCGGTTTTTGCCAAACTTTTTTCTGGGATATTTCATGGAGCCTTTGGAATTTGGTCAATTTAAATTTTAAAATTGTCTTTCCGGTGATGTTTGATGGAGCCGTTGGAATGTGGTCAATTCATATTTCCCAAATTTTTTTGTCTGTGGATCAGTTTTAAGGGTTAGGAATTGGCAGGTTTTAAATTTGTTAAAAAACAATTCCTGTGATTCAGTTCCAACGGCTGTTGCTTCAGACTAGTTTTCTAACCCTGGACTACACAAAAAAGTTTAAGAATAGCTGCGGAATAACGAAGACTAACTACTAGTTTTCCATTCAAAACTTGGACCTAGCATTCTGCTATTCCGCAGCTATTCTTAAACTTAGGTTGGTGCAGTCAGAGTTAATCATATCATTGGTGTTGAAATGCGGGTATTCTAAGGTCTGTGCAATATAGCCAAAATGTATCGAGCCTTGTTTATGGGAAATGAATGTTTTCGACGCAACAAACGTCTTTGTATAATTTTCACCAGTTTTCACCTGTTTTTCCCGGTTAGCCGGGGTTATGGCAAATTTGACTTTATCAAAATTTTTCCTGTGAACTTTAGTGGTGAAGTCGGAATTTCTTCGAAAAAAAGTAAGCAGAATTTTCGTTGATTCATCTTGGAAAGCTGCGAATCTATTCTAATTGAACTAACTAAAATGTTTTCCTGTGAATCCTCGTGGCGACACAGGAAAGTTGCCGTTGGATTTTTGTAGAATTCTTGTCCGTGATTTCCCGCGACGCAGTTTTAGCACCTGGAAAAACGTGATTGTGGGTCGATAGTCGGGATCAGAATAATTTGATAGAGTAGATAATAATAGCGTCACTCTGTATCATCTGAAAGACATTATCTGCACAATAACGGCGGACCCTCACACTGAGTACCTTCACTTCAAATATTTTTTTGCCCATTAAGCTTGCGTGTTACGGCTCCAAACATGCACAATTAACACGAATAGATTACCGTTTTGAGAGCTTCACCATAACACATAAACATACAGCGATTGAGCGTACTCGTACACAATTGTGTACTGGCAAGAGGTCACATAATAACTAAATTTCTAAATTACAATTCACTAGTTACTGGTCAATGAAATGCGAAGATAGCTAACTCAAGACTTGTAAGGGGCCGGCGCTTCTACCAGGGCTGGTGGATCAGGAAGAAACCGAGGACAAGCCCGAATGGGAGACGTCGGGCTCCCTCGTACCCACGAAACCAGGACCTAGAAGAGAGAAGGGAAGAGGGATCTTCAGCTTTTCACTCACCATTGAAAGTAAAGAAATTGGCCCTGCCAGGCAGGGATCCACGGCCCTTCTGACTCCGGATCAGACATGCTAACCACTACACCACGGGACCATCAGCTGAACACCCATTGCAGGCTTATCAATCTTTCCTATGCCTACTTCCCTTACAGGTGCATGAACACACACCGCGCCTTTATTATTATTGTAATTTCAAAGAATGCTCTGTAAAATTCCACGAAGGTCACGAAATAAAAAGATTTTACCAAGGAGACTCCGCAATCCCGCCCCAACCCCCCCCCCCCCCGAAAAATTTTGCATTCCCCCCGAAGGGGATTTTTTCTGGCTACGCTAGTGCATACATATATGTGAATCTGAAAAGAGCGCGGAGACAAATGCCACATAAAGCTCTCACGCTAAATTACATTCGTATTATATAGACATGTATACTAAACATTAGGACAAAACCACCTGCCCCACCAATGAACATACGCTCTCACTCCAACTGACATCACCCCCCCTCCCAAACTTTAGTCCTATTACTTCACATAAAAGCCAAATTCAGTTTGAATGAAATGAATATTCAGACAAATCAGATTTGACTGAAAACATCACATGTAACTGTTTGCCACATACAGGATGCAGACAACGGTAATTTATCATTTCACGATGCCATTTCATTTCATGTACACGAATTCCAAGTTATTGAGGAAAAAGTAACTTATTGTGGTAAATGCACGCCATACCAAGTTAAAGTTACGCACAGCGAACTCTGTATGGTGCCAGCACACTTTGTACGGCATGGTGACATGCATACATGCGCTGGGGGATTTCACCCCCCCCATACCTGGAGTTCACCCTCCAGAAGAGGTCTCTCACCCGTCTCTCACCCCCCAGAATCAGGATTTTTCCGGCTTTTTGGGCAAAAAACCGGAAAAAATCGGTTTTTCCGGCGGTCGGCTCACCCCCCCCCCCCCCTGGAACTTCTTCTCTGCACATGTCTGGTGACAGATAGCGTAGAAGCAGTGTAATCAGACTAATCTGACTGACAATATTTTGTAACAGGAACCCGCGCAAACGTGAGCAGAGCACTACAAATTGAGCATTGGTGCTCAAAAAGAGTGGAATCATTTAATTAGGAGAGGGCCTTAACATGTTAGTTTACAAGACATTATTCTGGCTTCTCTACAAACCTACGACTGTTATCATGTTCATTCATAATTCTTAAAGCTTGTTTGAAAATTCCAACAAACAACATCACTCTTCCACTGGCACTTTAAGATTCAATTTTGTATTTCGCTAAATAGTTACATTGTGTTATTATAATTATTTCGATCTTAGACATGGTCAAAATATCGTTGGTTGCACTGTTGATCGTTGGTTTCATGGCGATGGGAAGTGAAGCAATGACACAAAAGCCTGTGGCAGAAAAGTGCACTGCTTGGAAGTAGTCTACCTGGTGGCAACGAAAGATCAAATGCACCCACTGGCAGATTGCGAAGAAGTTACTTGGCCAAATGGTATCCGCAGATGGCAGAGATAAATTAGTTGACTGGAATATTTTATAACAACTGTATGATGTGTTTTTGTGCCGTAACGTCTGCAGAATTAACAGCATTAAAGTATAGATTGGCCGTGTTTGGAAACGAATTTATCTAGTTTTTCCAACCCTTTTTTAATATTTTTTAATAAAACCCTTTTTTAATATTTTTATTAAGAAACTATGCTCAACAAAGTGCACAGCATTTCTAACAACAGTTAGCTGGGTGCAGCTTTAAACGATAGAGCATCTTCAACAGCAGCAATGACTCGTGTCGCCAATGTTTGTTTGGCTTCGCGGGTTTTATTTGTCATGTCTCTTTTAAGCATGATTGAGAAATGTAGAAATAGAAATACGGTTCCGTATTGGAAGGTTTTCCGGTATAGCTGTTGTAAACTGTTGTAACTGAAAGGACAGGATGAACCTATAACAGTGCATAGAATTTGACGTAACACCTAATTATCGGTAACCCTTCCATGCGATGGCAGGAGAGGTAGGTATGTCCATATGGCGGGGAAGGTATGTACACGAGGGCATCAGGTTTGTACATTGTTCAAAAATGTATGTACAGTTCGTATCATACGTGGTAGGAAAGTACGTAAGTATGTACACATCGTCCGAGAGGAGAGGGAGAGGCACACCCCCCCCCCCCAGTTTTTCACATTAAAAAGTCACATTCAGCGAAACCCATGTATGTATATGTGTATATGCGTGTACAGTGTGAGCGATGTCACGAACGATGTCATGGCGGGACCCATGTATGTATATGTGTATATGTGTGTACAGTGTGAGCGATGCCATGGCGGGACCCATGTATGTATGTATATGTGTCTATGTGTGTACAGTGTGAGCGATGTCACGAACGATGTCATGGCGGGACACATGTATGTATATGTGTATATGTGTGTACAGTGTGAACGATGTCTCGAACGATGTCATGGCGGGACCCATGTATGTATATGTGTCTATGTGTGTACAGTGTGAGCGATGTCACGAACGATGTCATGGCGGGACCCATGTATGTATATGTGTATATGTGTGTACAGCGTGAACGATGTCATGGCGGGACCCATGTATGTATATGTGTCTATGTGTGTACAGTGTGAACGATGTCACGAACGATGTCATGGGGGGACCCATGTATGTATATGTGTATATGTGTGTACAGTGTGAGCGATGTCACGAACGATGTCATGGCGGGACCCATGTATGTATATGTGTATATGTATGTACAGTGTGAGCGATGTCACGAACGATGTCATGGCGGGACCCATGTATGTATATGTGTATATGTGTGTACAGTGTGAACGATGTCACGAACGATGACATGGGGGGACCCATATATGTATATGTGTATATGTGTGCACAGTGTGAACGATGTCACGAACGATGTCATGGCGGGACCCATGTACGTATATGTGTATATGTGTGTACAGTGTGAGCGATGTCACGAACGATGTGATGGCGGAACCCATGTATGTATATGTGTATATGTGTGTACAGTGTGAACGATGTCATGGTGGGACCCATGTATGTATATGTGTATATGTGTGTACAGTGTGAACGATGTCATGGCGGGACCCACGTATGTATATGTGTATATGTGTGTACAGTGTGAACGATGTCATGGCGGGACCCATGTATGTATATGTGTATATGTGTGTACAGTGTGAACGATGTCATGGCGGGACCCATGTATGTATATGTGTATATGTGTGTACAGTGTGAACGATGTCATGGCGGGACCCATGTATGTATATGTGTATATGTGTGTACAGTGTGAACGATGTCATGGCGGGACCCATGTATGTATATGTGTGTACAGTGTGAACGATGTCATGGCGGGACCCATGTATGTATATGTGTATATGTGTGTACAGTGTGAGCGATGTCACGAACGATGTCATGGCGGGACCCATGTATGTATAGGTGTATATGTGTGTACAGTGTGAACGATGTCACGAACGATGACATGGGGGGACCCATGTATGCATATGTGTATATGTGTGTACAGTGTGAACGATGTCACGAACGATGTCATGGAGGGACCCATGTATGTATATGTGTGTACAGTGTGAGCAATGTCACGAACGATGTCATGGCGGGACTCATGTATGTATATGTGTATGTGTACAGTTTGAGCGATGTCACGAACGATGTCACGAACGATGTCATGGGGAACCCATGTATATATATATATATATATATATATATATATATATATATATATATAAAATTTCGTTTTGCCATCGCATGGATTATCTACCTAATTATCACAATTATTCGTTTACATCAACCGGTCAGTTCCAACGATACAAACAAAAAATTGTAAAACTAAGATTCAAGAAAATGAGAACTTAAAGTAGACACTATGAGTTTTGAAAATGTAGTAGTTGTAGAAACTGCAGTTTGAAACTGAAACTGCAGTAATTGTGTAAATTTATAAAACAGTGATATTTAAGTGTACCGTTTTCTTCTAGCAGTTTTGAAAACGTTTGATAGTATTTTCGTAATAACATTTCCGTGTGTTCACGTCGAAGCTGAGGCGGAACCGCCGCTGTAAGAAATCTCGTAATATCTTCGGTAGGATAGCCTTCGTGGCCCATTTGCCAATCCAGTATGCTTAACAAGTTATCTGGAATTGGATGGACAGTACAATTCATTTAAACAAAATGTAATTTCAGTAGTTTGTAATGTTGAATTAATAGTTCATAAGTTTAATTCCAATAATTTAAATACATTCGTTTGCAACTGGAAGGAAAGGCTTTTGTTGGTTAAAAATTAAGAATGTCAATAGCCCTGGATCAATCACTGATTTAAAATGCTCTGATGATTTGCCTTAGCATCGTATGCTTGCTTGATTAATAAAACCTTGATGTGTACTGTCTGTTGGCGCATAGTTACTATTTCACTAAACCAACCAGCATTTTCCTTTTCTACAAAAATATTGAATGTCCATAAATCTCCATGACACAGAACCGTTTCAGCACCAGTTTTCGGGTTACAAATAGCAAGAATTTCGTCCAGGTTGCTCAGCGAACGAATCTGATCAAGAGTCAGCTGAAATGCTTTAGTATGGAATTTACACAAATGCAAGGTGGAATTAACACAATACCAAACTTAAATGATACCAAGAGTTTATAATACACGCTGAGAAGCCCCCCCGAGATTTCGGCCTTAATGTGTCGAGCATCTCGCAAGCATATTCTATTAGGAAGAGCTGAGTGTCTTACTCTTGGTATTATAAACTCTTGATGATACTGACAGTTCCCTCAGTAACAGATGCAAAGTTTTGCAAACATCTAGAAATTATATGTTTCATTTTCTGTTTCGATGACGTCATATCAGCACAAATACTATGGGTTTGTAGCGTACTTTATAGATATCTCCGTGGTTCTCCATAAAGTAGGTGTGTCCAGCCAACATAAATGCGTCCACATCTTCGAAAGCTGAGCGATGGATGGGTTTAACTATTGTTCTCCAGCTGTCATCAAGAAGGCTCACTGCATGCAGTGTGGCCAGCTCTGTCATCAGTTTGATGCTTTGCGTCAAATTCATTCCGTCTATGAGTTCCGGCAGTTTGCCTTTGTCGGACATATCCTGCATTACAAGAAATCCTTCATCGTTTTCTGATTTGTTACAGCTTCCATAGATTACTGGTATCTTGATGTCAAGTCTAGTCTGAATTCGGTGGAGATAATGATACAGACCGCATTCGACATTATGAGATATGACGACAAAGGCGTTTTCAGTAGCCTGCAAAGTGAATTGTTGTATTATTTGTCTGCTCCGTGCTAAACTTATCAATAGTTTTTCTGATTTATTCAGGAGTTTTAATTTCTTAAATAATTATGATGCTCTTGAAATAGCATCATGAGTGCTCGCACCATTATTACTGCTAGCTTAGTCAAGTAGCCTTACTGGCTTAGCTAATCTTCCTGAGCATTTTTATTCTTGCTCTAATAAACTTTAACAAATATTTTTCGTGCCAGGATGACCAGCCAGTCAAATGATAGACTTAATGAAAAACTTAATAGAAAATTTATTGAAAATAGTACCTGGTGAACACAAAGCTTTATAAAATTCAGAAAATGAAGACAACACTGCGACAGCTAAGATGATAGGCAGGGTGCGGTGTTGCTGCTATACTTATTTTTCCAAATTTTTTCTTTCAACTTTTTTATTTTTAGGCTCCTTTATTTATTGTCTAATACTATTTGCTTATTAAATTGCTAACCTTGTTTGGATCAACTGTTGCATCAAGTTTTGACAATTCATCCACAGTTTTGTCTCCAGTAGCCATCTTGACAATAACTTTTGCGGGAAAAGTTTGCTTTGATCCGTTTAACCCGGACTTGTGATTCCATTCCAATTCCACTCTAACCATACTGGACATATAACCCTGACCTTCGCCCATACCATCAATCGTCTTTACAGTAGGTTTAGGATCAGAGAAAACACTGTCAATTATGCGGACAACCTTTTCCTTTTCCTCGTTTTCTAGCATAATTATCGTAATTGATCTCGCTATAAAGAAACTATCAAACAACTTAAACCTGTATTTTGCGGTGAGCTAACCACAAAAAATAACTCAGCGTGTCCTCATCATCAGTCGGGGTGGTAATCACCTACGTACCCCTTCCCCTCAATTGGAATTTCACTTCTTAGAATTCACTCCCCTCCAAACTTTTTAACCCCTTTTCAAGGCAATGTTTGAAATAAGAAGTCGAAAATATATACGTTTTGTGGTTTTGTTCTACCCACCAACGGAAATTCGCCTAGCATATCTGCTCTCCTAATATGCAGCGGCAAACTTGGCCCAAGCTGCACAAGCTGTCTCCTTTTCCCAGCAGCCTAAAGTGTAACTTCGGCAAGTAGGGACTTCGTCGGTTCATCCGTGATTATAGTGCATTCCGAATTTACCACCCGGTACCCAGATCACATGGGCAGCAATATAAATACCGAGACCAGATATTAAGGGGATAATCATGAAGACAGGGAGGGATAGTTTTAAAGAAAATTTAAGCAATGGTATTATTTTGGTGGACCAACAGGTACAAACTTGTTCAAAGAAGGACAGCTTTAGCAAATCGTCATAGCCATAGACTAACGTGAAAGGGACTGCGGGTGATGCAGGATCCCCCAGACTAGAGACCTTCACGGGCCTGAATTTTCAGGCCCGGCCCGGCCCGGCCCGTGAAAATTTCTGCTCGGCCCGGCCCGGCCCGGCCCGTTTCAAAAATTTTCGACCTCGGCCCGGCCCGGCCCGGCCCGCTCCAAGTCAGGCCCGGCCCGGCCCGGCCCGTAAGCAAAAAGGTTAGGCCCGGCCCGTAAGCAAAAAGGTTAGGCCCGGCCCGGCCCGGGCCCGTTTTACTAATTTTTTGCCGTTGCCCAAAATAAAAAAAACATGTACTATCTAAAACAACATTGTCTCATTAGTTTTTAACCTTTTTAAGCGATTTCTCAGTGCTCATATGGCTATTAAGTATGTGCAGTGCTGCAGTCCTCTGTTCGATTATTTGTGTTTAGGGAACACGTCGCTGCTCAGTTTTGTCGATTCAACGGTAACACGAAATAAATTATGAATTGGGAAGAAAAATACATAGCAAATATTAAAAATAAATGAATAGAGATGCAGTTAGGATGATAATGTACAACATAAAGGTAGTATATAAACACAAGTAAGCTAACTACGTCCGGCAGTACTCTAAAGAGCTACGAAAATTAAGAAAAATCGAAAGAAAATTCCACTGACTAAAGAAAATTTATTTTAAAATTGTTTTAATTTCCAATAAAAAACTGACAAAATTGAAAACAAGACAAAACTTTTAACTGAAAACACCAGGCCCGGCCCGAAGCCCGGCCCGTTCCAGTACCAGGCCCGGCCCGGCCCGGCCCGCACCCAAATTTTTCCTACCTCGGCCCGGCCCGGCCCGGCCCGGTCCACCTGAGGCCCGGCCCCACCCGGCCCGCGGGTCGGGCCGGGCCGGGCTTACGGGCCTGAGTGAAGGTCTCTACCCCAGACCGACAAAAACGGATAGAACTCCTCACCGAAAAGGAGAAAAGGGCAGATCCTATCGTCCTGATGGAAAAAAGATTCAATAATGTTTAGCAAATTTTAGTGATTTTTTTGAATCATTCCTTAAAATTGGCTAAAACTTTTAATTTTCCATAATTTGTGGCTAAAAATGTAAAAAATATTTAAAAATAAATTTTCGTCAATTTTGGGGGTCTTCTAATTTTTTTAAATTTTCAGGGGTAGACCAATCGTTGGAGTCGGGGTAGAAATCCGATGATCGGACCTCGTCATATTCTATAATTGTAGCTTTATTACAAAGTCATGAAGTGGTACCTTGGTTAAGTTTTCTCATCTCTGAAAAAATGTAAACTCTGAAGTCAAACACAAAAGAACTGTGGATCAACGTTAAAAGCCTCTTGAAACAGCTAAACCAGAGAAATCAGAATAAATAACAAAGAAGATATTCTTTTCGCTGACCCAGCAGAACCGGCTCACCCACTTAACCAAGCTGACAATGTGAAACTGTCTGAGCAAGGCCAACTAGTGTTTTAGCTGTTCGACTGTGTTTTCCGAATAGAATGAAGCTGGGAAAATTATAGCTACATTTTTGTGAGATAGAGGGTGCGTATGTGTATATGAGAGAGAGGAGCATATGCAGCAGTGTGTAACTTATCAACGGGAACGAAACATATATATCAAATAATAATCATGTGCATGCACTGTACATGCACGATTTAAATAGCTGCAATGACTTGAATTAAAGTCTGACCAAAAATTCTTGGAACCGAAATGTGAGCGGCTGTCCTGAGTTATCATTTGAAGGTAGCCTATACAATGTATATATTTTTCGAATCCTCAGGAACCCGAGATTTCGAAAATCCGAAAAATTCCGAAATTCCGGATTTCATTCACGGAAAATTTAAAATTTTTAGTTTTTCGCCAAATTTTTATCGCAATCAAAATTTGGTTCTCACAGTCGAATAGAGCTCGTCCCGCTACACATTTTTGCTCTTAGAAGCTTTTCACGAAAATGCACCCAATTTCCGGTATTCCGGGTTTTCTAAATTACCGGATTTTAAAAATTTCCTCCAATACCCTCAAGATGGGTATCATTCGAAAGCTCTTATCGAGCTGAACAACTTTTGTAATAGAACGAACTCGTGAAAATGCACTCAATTCCCGGAATTCGCGAAAACCGGATTTTCCGGATTTTAAAAATTTTCTCCAATACCCACAATATGGGTATCATTCGAGAGCTCTTGATGAGCTGAACAAATCTTGTAATAGAACCAATGTCTGAAAATGCACCTAAATCCCGGAATTCACAATTTCGGATTTCACTCTAGCTTGGAAATTTTTCGTGAATTCCGAGAATTGGGCTCATTTCTGCAAGTTGGTTCTATTACAAGATTTGTTCAGCTCATCAAGAGCTCTCGAATGATACCCATATTGTGGGTATTGGAGAAAATTTTTAAAAACCGGAAAATCCGGTTTTCGCGAATTCCGGGAATTGAGTGCATTTTCACGAGTTCGTTCTATTACAAATGTTGTTCAGCTCGATAAGAGCTTTCGAATGATACCCGTCTTGAGGGTATTGGAGGAAAATTTTAAAATCCGGTAATTTAGAAAACCCGGAATTCCGGAAATTGGGTGCATTTTCGAGAAAAACGTCTAAGAGCAAAAATGTGTAGCGGGACCAGCTCTATTCGACTGTGAGAACCAAATTTTGATTGCGATAAAAATTTGGCGAAAAACTAAAAATTTTAAATTTTCCGTGAATGAAATCCGGAATTTCGGACTTTTTCGGATTTTCGAAATCTCGGGTTCCTGAGGATTCGAAAAATATATACATTGTATAGGTTACCTTCAAATGATAACTCAGGACAGCCGCTCACATTTCGGTTCCAAGAATTTTTGGTCAGACTTTAGTTTGATTTGTAAGTGTAAACTTTATTTTCACGACATTTCAATGAGGCCCGGTGCTTTCGCTGACCGGTTGCGTAAATCAAACAATCGTTGGCATGATAGAATCAAAACTGGATTGCATTGAGTGATAGATGCTGGATTAACTCAGTGTTTGAAATATATTTGTCGGCTGTTGCCTGACATCGTATTAAGTGAATAATAAACAATGCCTTAGCGAATAACAAAAATAAAAGGATTTTGTTGTCAGACAAAAGCTATACCTTCCTGAAACTTTATGATTGACTCTGAATGTGTAAATATGCCTGCCTAAACATAGATTGCAGTCTTTTGCTGATAAAGTTTGTTGCTACGAAGTACAAAAACGACAGACAGAATTTCTGCTAGCCAAATTGCTGCCAAGGCAACAGATGAAAGCACTACAAAGCAGTCTCGTATCATGATCATGAAATCCTTCGTTCCTAATCATGAGTATTTAGTAGTCCATTCCAAGTCAGAAAAACTATGAAGTAATGGCTACATGAAGATCTTCTGACAAATGTATCGAGGTGTGGTCAAAGTGAAGCTGCTTTATGAATGTTTCAAATTTGGTTACAATAAATTACTCAAATCAAAACCGTTGATAAAATATTATGTCGTGTTGTTGCCCAAGATAATTCTCATCGAAAAGTTGTTTTCAAAATACTGTTTATAATTGAATAAATACAATAGGCTTTTCTTAGACAAAAACAACTCCCTAAACAAACTCAACAAACACGAACAAGCCCAGAAAATGAGCATTTATGTCTTACTTCCAGATATCTAGCTCCTAGTATGCTACTCTACCCTGATCATTTTTGCAAATTTGTGGTAACGGTATCACTGGCTCCACGCCTAGTCCATATGCTGCTGCTGGAAAACTCAAGCAGCCGAGACAAAACGGGCTTACCAGTTTTTCCGGCGAATTTCTTTTTTGTTCAATTTCAAGCAGAACATACGGAATAATTCAGTTTGTGCCCTTTAAAGTGTTGAGGGAAGATTCCTGCTCGGACGGGGCAACAGAGGAGATCTTTCCGTCTTTTTCTTGTTTTTTTCAACGGCTGCGTCTCAGCTGTCATATTGAGCATGTCTACAAATGAAATTGGGGTGTTTTCACTTCAAATAAACCTGCTTAACCCATATTTAGTTTGTTATAATAGATTCGTCCTAACGTTAGTGCATGCTCTGACGTCTATCGTGCTACAAATCAGTTTTGCACTACATGTCACTACTACACTAATGTCAGCACTTACGTTTTGCACTACTAATAAGTGCGAGTACGTTGTCTAATGATAAAATTTGGAAGCCATATATTTTTTCAACCTACACGTCGTACGCCACATGGATCACAGCCACTCTTCAATTCGTCTTAGTAGCTGACAGCCACTGTTCAACGTTCTCAGTTGCCGGCCATGGATCTCAGCCACTCCAATGATCTCAGATTCCTGTCATGAGTCACAGCTACTCTCCGATGATCTCCCTGCCTACCATGGATCTCAGTCACTCTGCAATGATCTCAGCTGTCTGTCAAGAATCTCAGCCACTCTCCAATTCATATAAGTCCCCAGCCATAAATCTCAGCCACTCCAAAGATCTCAGATTCCTGTCATGAATCTCAGCCACTCTCCTATGATCTCCGCTGCCTATCATGGGTCTCAGCTATTGTCCAATTGATCTCAGGTGCCGGCCATAAATCTCAACCACTATGATCTCAGCTTCCTGACAGGAATCTCAGCTACTCTCCTATGATCTCAGCTGCCCGCCATTGATCTAAGCCGCTAAGTTTTGCATAATTGCTAATGCTTTTAGAGATATATACATGTTGTGGTTTACTAAAGCGAAAGAATGATATGGTAGGCCAGAGTTTTCACATTTATATACGCAAGAAACACCATTGTCCAAGTCAGACTGCTGATACCCAAATAAGGCATTTGAACTCGGAACCTGACTCTTGCCAGTGGTGTACTGTAGTAGTATTTAGACTACGAACGAACAGCAACTTTGCACTGACTAGTTGCTGTGCTTTAAGGATTGTTGAATTCCTAAATTCTAGCTAAAACCACCGCTAGGTACAACTAAGTCATAACTGTATTTAGGCAAACCGATTATGGATAAAATCAAGAGATGTCCATTAACCAGGCATAACCCATCCAGTCCGACGGAACTTCATAGCCTTCATAGGAAATGCAGGAACAAACGACATCAGGAGACTCCACCAAATAAAATGTTGCTACAAAGACTGGAAGCGAAATTCGAAAACTATTCAATTTCATTGTTTGCTGTGCTGTATTGATGTTGTTGTTGATTCCGTTTGCTCCCCACTATGATCCAGCCGGGCCTGAATCCTACTTTGAAGCTTGATCTCTGGTACCTGCCGGTGCCATTAATAGCTTAATCCCCCCATGTCAACAATTAACCGAGATTTAAGGGGCGGTCGCTTGACGGTGGAGCTGCCGAGGTGCGTGCATCACATAGTCGGTGATGGACAAATCTCCAGCCTTGTTCAACGCCTCGGGTAATTGTAAAGACAGTTACTCGGTGTCAGCTTTAACACCAAACCAAAGTTATCAAATTATTCCCCAGTTGACACTACTCCTAATCGGTTTAGAACCAAGTGAAAATGAAATAATTTGCCCGGCAATACGAGATAACTGCCTGGAAGTACAACTGGAGCCGGCAAATAAACTGTTTATTACATTGCGATATTTCAACAATTTAGTCTCCGAGACTTCAATACAAAAAACTTCCAAATTCATAATAAAACCTAAATAGGGAACACGCTGTATAGGATTTCATTCACATTTATCATTGCCATGAAAACCGAGAGATTCCAAATCATTCCTACAACGAAAAGACAGTGCTTTTGTTAACTCATAGTTACATTCAGTGATGAAATTATCATCAATGTAGATCATGCAGGGGATACCTTGACTACGCCAATAGGCAATAACGGGACGAAGAAGCTTAGTGAACAAAAAAGGTCCCAGACATAGTCCGAAAGGAAGTACAGTAAAGAAATAGAAAGTCCGTTTGCCGTTCTGTAGCCAAGAAAAGCCGAGGTACGTTTGGAAACATGGGCTAACATCCAGATGAAAATACCCAGATTTAATGTCAAATGTACTCATATAACGTTAGGTCGGACAAGCGAAATAGCAGTATTTAAGTCGTCTAGTTTAAATTTAGGGGCAGGAATGAATGAATTGAATGAAATCGAAAACTATTCAATTTCATTGTTTGCTGTGCTGTATTGATGTTGTTGTTGATTCCGTTTGCTCCCCGCTATGATCCAGCCGGGCCTGAACCCTACTTTCAAATTTGATCTCTGGTACTTGCCGGTGCCATTAATTGCTTAACCCCACATGTCAACAATTAACCGAGATTTAAGGGGCGGTCGCCTGACGGTGGAACTGCCGAGGTGCGTTCATCACATAACCGGTGATGGACAAATCACCAGCCTTGTTCAACGCTCGGGTAATTGTGTAGTG
>JASAND010031728.1:0-47875 GCA_030248195.1 Trissonchulus latispiculum | reverse complement strand
GAGGGCGATTGTCCCCGGTGGGAGCTGGCACCACACCCTTGGGCTTCCCTGAGGGCGACCGCAGATGGGCGGGGGCTCCGGAGGGCGATAGGGCGCTGGCTGGCTGGAAGGACGATTTTTAGCCACAAAATCAGCTGTATGAGTGTGAGATGGTCAGCCATCTCCTCCAAATAATACGGGTTCAATGGGACCCGCTGAGGTACGTACGGGGGTAATTTGAGCGGTGGAGGTTCTGATGTTGGCCTTCCCATAAATGATGCTTGTCCAGCTCCTGGATTACTGGATTTTCGTACACCTGTTGTTCCAATTTACCATAGTCAAAATTTGGCGGCGTACGTATAAAATATTGTCCCTCCGGATAGTACTGATTTGGAGGCTGATAACGTACCTGAGGCAGTTGCTGGCGCTGATGCCGCTCCGGGGCCGCGACTTGGGCTCCCTCGTACAAATGTTGTCCGTACGAGTGCGGCCTGATAGGATAGTAATGTGGGTCCGACGATTCCAGGGCCGTCCTCTAAGGCACTTTCTACGGTGAGACCAATGCTGGATTCTGAGTAGCGGGGGGAGGGACCTGAAGCGGTGGGGGGGGGAGGGTGGCCGAGTATGATAGGCTCGGGGGGCAGAGGCTCCTCCCTTGCATACCAGTGTCTTCTGGAGCAGCAAATGCGACGGAGCTGTTTCCCGATTTGGGATGGTGTTCCCATATTGGTCACGATGTAGGGAAAAACCACCCAAATGCGTAGAACGGTGGGGCGGAGCACCCGGGCATACATTCTGGGCCGTACTGGAAGGAACTGGCCAGACTGGAGCTTCTGACTGGAGTGGCGGGGGATAATAGCCCAATCCAGGCCCCATATTTCTCTGCGGTTGCAGACCCCCGGAATTAGCCTGTTCTCCGTGAAAAATGACCGAATCAGAGGATGGGGGGTCGGACCCCTCCGACCCCGGCGAACTCGACCCTTGACTGACGGCCGAATTATATACAGATTCCCCATCCTGTTCTCCCGTACCCGCAAAATTTTGGGAATAAGAAAATTTTGGGGGAGGGGCCTGGCCCCCGGCTTGGCCGAGCTGTGGCTCCACCGCACCGGAGAGCGATCGAGAGGGGTGGAATGGCACCCAAATTTCGGAGGAGGTTAACCCTCGCCGGCACATAATTTTACTGAAATTGTCTCGGGGATTGGAGGGTTCGAACTGAGACTGAGAAACAGGCGGGGCCACCCCCCGACATAGTTTAACGGACTAATGCCGTACTCTGAGCACCGTCGAAACGAGGCGAAATAAAATTATCAAAACTACGTCTAAAATTTGAATTTTCTGACGGCTGAACTGACAGAGAATCACCCCCCCCCCGAGGTGCTGAAGTCACCGCCCCCCAAGCGGCCACCGCCCCCGGAGCCTGCAAGGCGAACTGAGAAACGGCGTGGGAGGATCCCGAAATTGGTCCCCCCAACACACGAACAGCGGTTTCACCCGAGATTTCAGAATTTTCCGGGGCCAGAGTGGGGGGAGGTCATATTGTGACGAGATGAAGACAAGAGGCCCGAGTTATCCGGACCCACTGGGGCCCCCAAGTATTTTGCAGTGCTCCCGAAAAATTTGCACCCACCCCCCTAGCTTCAGAACGTGATTCTGGTGGCTGCATAACAGAACCCCGCCGCCCCACAGGTGGCGTTGGCGGTCTGACTGCCCCCCGAAAAATTGGGGGGTGGGGGGGGGTGCCAACTGCTGATTTGGGGGAGGTTCCAAAATTTGACTCTGGGAGTAGGGGGAATTTTGGGGGAGCTCGCCCCCGGCTTGGCTAAGCTGAAGCTCCGCCGCACCGGATGGAGCCTGAGGGGGGGGGGACAAAACAACCACTTGGGGGAGTGGGGGTGGGGGACACCCCGAACTTGGGGGGGGAGTGGGATTCTGAAAATTTTGGGGGGGACTATTTCCCCCGACCTACGACCCCCCGGCAAAAATTGCAAAAAATTTCTGTTCAAAAAGCGATCAGCATGTTCTGGTGCCTGTTGAGACGGTAATTCACTAAATAATTCGACAGTTTCGTCACGAATTCTTTTAAAGGCCCGGGTAACCGGACGAGAAGAATCTGACATGCTACTCACCTGAGAACGGTCGCCAGTTTGTAGAGATTAGACTATACAATCTCTGGACAAACAATTTTAATCACAGAAATAAACTTGTAGAAAGTACGCTCTGAGAGCGTGACCCCCGACAAGCGAATTTCTGGAAGTTTCGAAGATCGCAACAATTCGACAGAGTGTGTGCAAGTCAGATTCCGCTCGCTCCGAATTACCCTGACCAACTACGAAACTAAGGAAGCGAAAACTAAAAAGTGACGCGAATTTATTGTAGATGGACAAAATCACTTTAGAAAACACTCAAATTCCAATATAATTTTAACCACATGCACCAAAACATTAAATCAAATCAAAATCAAAAAGAACAAAACAACCTTGACATACGGATTCCAAAATTAGACAAAAAGGGTATAAAATGGCACCCAACTAATGAACCATAAATAATATTGCGCTCTCCGCCGCCACTCACTAAGAGACTCCCAACAATACTGACTAGACGCGCTCAATTTTGAAAGAGAAGTGACAAATTAGCTAGTCCGGCCTTGGACCGTACACAAGAGTGTAAATTTAGTTTGAGCGGTCGTGAATTTAGCATTACATTTTAAACAATTTTAAGTTAGAAACATTGAAAATTGATTAAAATAATCCACACCGGCCATACTTGTCAGAAAAGGCGTTACTAATTCAAAACTTCTTATTTAACAATAAGTGTTTATTTCAGCGTTAGGTCGGTTCCTAAAAACAAATAGGTTTGAAAAAGAATCAGAATTGTTTTCATTAATTAATTATTAAGTTGTTTTAAGGGGAATGACTGACTTCCCCGTGTTTAATTTAATTAATAAAAGCTGCTCTGGAGAAGTGTGATAGTCTTGATTCATAGTAATTATTGCCTGAGCAATCATTACTCCTTCGCCTTCCGTTAATTGTCAAAGTTCGAAAGTTCTCCAATTTCACAAAATGCTCGAAAATTCTCCAAAAATTATTTTTAACAAAAATAGAGATGGTGGTCAGAAATAACATGCTAACAGAGAAAATGTGTATACTTTGGTTGTTTATTTTTAGTTAATAAGTATATGGGATTTGTTATGTATTTAATTGTTTGTGTACTTATTGGTGTGATTGTTAGTGTGAATGTGATCCCAAAATTTACCTATTGGGCTCCTCGGGTAAACCCCTCATGGATGGTGAGGTTCCAAGGTTAGCCCCGTTTCATGAGCATAAATGCTGAAGTCGAAATTGAGTAGCTGTGAACTGTGAATGTGAATGAGGGCATACCATATAAATTCCCTTTATCTGATTAGGGTCTTGGATTGCCAGAGTGAATGCGCCAACGCTCGGATACTGAGCAGGAATAGGACCAAATTGGGTAGCAATTTGGCCCAAAATCATAAAAAGTTAGGAATAAATATGCGGATTGCTATATGTAATCTCTAATTGACAAAATGTGGCTAAATTGCGAGTCTAATTGTGTAAATTTGTGTGATGTGTGGGATAATTGGCTGAAATTAAGGATCAGCCTTTGGTTTGCAGCCTAGGGTCACGGGGACCCCGAATTAAGTTTGTAGAATCACAGGATCCTCGGTGTAAGTCGACCTGCGGTCAAGGGATGGATGAGCCGCATATAAGGATCCTAAAATAATCAATTACAGCTGATTAATGAGCCAATTCACACTAGAAATTGTTATTCGCAATATAAGGAAACAGTGTTCAAAAATAGCTAGAAAGTTAGTATTAATTACTCTATTATATACGCGGCCGATTAGAGGCACAGTGGTTTGTCGATCTTCAGCACAGGAAGTAGTTAAGCTTTTAATAATATTAATTTTATAGAAGGCATAATTAGTTGGTATTGGATTAGGAATTGTCTGATAAATTATGGTCGGCTTCAGTCAGGAGACCCGTATTAACGTTCCGGTTCAAATTACTGGTCTTGCTAGTTTTGCGGATCTAAAAGTCAGGATTATGTCAGCGGCAATGTTCGGCTCCGAAAAGAAAAGAATGCACAATTTTGGGATGAAAATGAAGTCACCTTGTCAAAGCCTGATAACACCATGTCTAGAAACCAACATGAAATTTAATGTTAATAATTGCCAGTTAGCCAACCAGCGGTGCAGCAGCTCATTTCTTTAAGTTAAGGAAAATAGTTTTGTTTTTAGTAAAATTAATTATACAAGAGTCCAGACAGTCAATTAGTATCAAGTAGTGAATTATCCAGTAAGTGTGGCCAGTTCAACTAGGAAGTGGGTGTTGGCAATTCCAGGAAGAATTGGGAATCAATTGTGCTTTGCGATTTTGATCGCCTAAAATTACGCTGGTCAAAAATGCTCAGTTTTGCAAAGCCGAAAGGACGAATCATTTTCGGAATGGATCAGTATTAGCAAGTGTTTTTTAAACCAATTCAAAGCAATAATGCACAAAAATTCACTGTTGGTTGGCCAGTTGGACTTATTTACAAGATAGCTAGTTAGCTAAAACAAGAGTACATAATAACTAAGAGTGTGACAAGCGTCCCACTCTTAGTTATTAGGCTGCAGACATCATCTGCACAATAACGGCCTACCACCCCCACAACTGAGTACCTAGTGACCCCGCCCACAACTGAGTACCAGGTACACAATTGTGTACCAGCACTCGCTTGTATGTTTAAATGTTGAAGCCAGAAACATTCTATCAGCAGCTGGCCACTTTTGAGCTTCAACGTGTAAACATACAAGCGAGTGCTGGTACACAAATGTGTACCTGGTACTCAGTTGTGGGCGGGGTCACCAGGTACTCAGTTGTGGGGGTCGTAGGCCGTTTTTGTGCAGATGATGTCTGCAGCCTAATAACTAAGAGTGGAACGCTTGTCACACTCTTAGTTATTATGTACTCTTGGCTAAAATAATGAAGCATTTAATTGAGTGATCTTTAGTCCATTGATCAGTAGTTGTTAAGTTATAGTTCATTTATTACGTAAGTATTAATAATATATAATAATAAATTATTAGTAATAATCAACCATCTTCTAGTATTGCAAATTCCTTTGAAATGTAAAGTTCTACATATTATGTCAATTTTCGAATGCACTTTGCTGAGTTTCAAGCCTATTTGTTCTTACTAACGGGTCATGGGAAACGATCGCGTTTCCAGCGTAAAATCAACAAAATTAGGCCCGAATCAGGCCACAAGTGGAAGTATTGCAAATTTTTGTGTTGAGTGTGCCAAGTTCAGTCACGTCCAGCAGATTTCAACCCAGAGATGGTTCTGAAGGCCAGTTCTGTGTTAAAGGATCGGTAAAAGACAGCCAAACACAACCAATTTTGTTAACAGTGCAACAAGTCTAAAAATAATCAATTGCTATATACTTTTGAATTATCTTTGCAAGTTTCGTCAGGCGCAAGTTCAAGATGGGCCTAAAATACACATTTTGGGCCTGGAAAGCTTAGAGAATGAGTAATGGTTGCTGGGTTCGACTCCCGCACCATAACTATATACTAATGGGTTCTAAACCATTTGATTCAGGAGCGGATCAGATCTATCCTGCCTAGGATTCGAGTCCAGGGATTCAGACCAGTGGAACTAGCATAGTAGCCTTAATCATGTTGAATTTAGTGATAGTCCAGAGAAGGACCTGAACATTTTGGAGTCAGTTGTTGTGATTGGAACTCCCTAATAGTAGTTCTGAAGGTACATTGGTATTCTGACTTAATTGGAAGGATATTTGTGGCAGAGAGTGGATAGTATCAGACCTGACAAAGTAGGGCAAAAGACCTAAATCAACAGAAAATCGTGATTATTTTCAGAAAACATGGAACTTTCAATCTAGTAGTTCTAAAAACATGGAACTGGAAGTCATCGCTAACGTTTCTGCATCTTTCCGTTGGGGGTCGGTACCCCCTTTTTTCTGCCTAAGGGAATCTTACTGTCCCGAAACGAAATGAAAGAAGAAGAGAGCCAGCTGATTTGCAGAACTTTAACGGTTAATTTTCATTAATTAGGAAGAGGTGGGCAGAACCAGGAAACCTCCCAACTTTCTCTATATCCTCAAAAGTCCTTTCCGTATAGCAACCCTGAGTCGTGTGTTGGAGTGAAAGCAGTGACCCACATTCGGGGGCTCACCCATAAACCGACCCTTGTGTAATTAACATTATTATCCGCTGTTTCTTAAATTTGTTTTGGTTTAATAGTTTTATTAATCCGTTTGTAAGGACGGATAAAGAGCAACATAACATAACACATAGGGGCACACATAGCACATAGGGTAACTTGAGCATTTAGGATAAAGAATTGAGTAACGGAGACAGTGTAATAGAGTGTAATAGCACATAGTATCGATCTTGTCCCTGTAATTTAACCAACCGAGTAATATTATCCTAAATTAGGACAATATCAATAACAAGCCAAAAGACATCTGGCAACTCTGGTACAGTAACTTCGGTACTGTACTGTTTTATATTGATGAATGAATCATACAAATTGTAGTATCTTAGTCTTGAGTTCAAAGAATTGTCGTAATTGTAACTGTATCAGTTTCATTAAATACTTGGTGTGCTAGTCACCCAGTCTTGCTACAAGCATATCCTGGCGCGATCGCCTTCAATTACGGCGCGTTTGCCAATAGCCTATACCCTCAGGAGTCAGATCAGGATTAGTAGAAGTAGGTTTTCCAGAGACCGGAAATCAAAGATCAGAATTCAGAAGTCATCAATTATCCAGTATTGATCAATCAAAAGCAAGTGCTGACCCCACTTGCTGATCTGCTGGAATCCGGAGAAACAAACGAACTCACCAGAAAGGCCCTATTAACAGTTGGCCGCAGGGAATCTTTGATTTTGGAACACCACCGTTCAGAGATCCAGTGTCTAAGTCTATTCTATATAAGACGTACTAACCTTCAGTGTAACGAGAGTTAAGAGTGAATTGAGAATCCGATTTTACTAGCTTCATTACATATGGAATCAATGCTGACTATATGAGCAACTGAAGTTAAGCGTTTCTGCAGCGAAAAGAACATTTGCGTTGTTCAAGAATATAGTATAGACCTGACTTTCTAGTTTTCGCAAATGGTGAATGAGTTGACTGCGCTATGAGGGGCATGTTTAGGTTAAACAACTAGGCTATGTGATGCAAAACTAATAATGGCAACGACTGCAGTTACTATTGCCCTGTGAAGATCCGTAAATATGTGTGCAATGGCGGAGCCCAGAATAAAACCACTCTGCTCAGCACCACTACTTAGGACTGGCGCAATGAACGCAGCTGCGAGTGGAGATCTTTAGTCCAGGCGGCTAACGCTACGCTGACTAACCTCGCCAAAGGGGAAATGGATGCTTTCGGGGGACGCCAACGGGGCGCCAGACAAAGTTGGGGAACACGCAAATTTAAGCTCAGTTTACAAACTAAATTCCCGGCTAGTCGCAGAATTCTACCTAAGAGATCAAAACCTAATTAAATAAACTGTTAAAAATTAGTACAATAAATTATGGACAACTGGGCGGTTTACTAATGAAATCACAGGGCAATTTAAATGCAGATAAACCACCAGGGCTACCCAAGTTGGGGGCAAGTTATATGGAACCGGCTACCCGACTGGAAAATAACAATAAACAAAGGGGAAATAACAATTCAAAAAGGAGACAACATCAACAAACGGGACTTGAAATGGGACGAGAAGGAACGGGGGTGGAGGCTTGATAAAACGAAGACGGACCCAGGAAAACGGGGATAACCCCACGGAGGATAAGAGGAGGGGGTGGGGTGGGGAAAGGTAGAAGTTAAATAAAACAAAAAGGAAAATAATTATTTAGATAGAGGTGAGGTGGGGCAAGATTAGTGAAATTTTATAAAAGAAAATTTAAAGAAGAAGCTTTTAAGAGCAAAGGAAAACTCAATAGGAGGAGCCTCCAAAATTTGAAGACCGACCTGACGCTAACAAATTTAACTCCCAACTGACTAAAGAGTAGCGTGATTACGAATGCAAAGAATTGTTATGCGTTGGGAACGGTAGGGCCTATCTGCGACAAGCCAACATAAATTGTATAACTGCAGCGCTATGTTTAGGCTCTTAAAATAGAGAAATTAAAGGTTTAGGTGAATTAGAAATATGAGCATAAAGATAGCACTACAAGTTATTTAAAATGGAATTTTACATACAGAACATCACAAAATCATCGGACTTCACAATTAAAATAGCAATACAATTTTTAGGAAGGATTTGGGAGGATTTTTGGGGAACGCTTAGGGAAAAAAGCGAAAGTTGGAGTTGGAAAAGGCTTTGAAGGGGGAGGGTGATAGCGTGGTCGCTATTACCCACATTACATGTGAGTGTGACTTGATATAGTATAATGTACATTATATGTGGAAATGATTACGGCTGTCTTATCACTCCGGTACTTATCAAATCGGATTCTTGTTTGTAGAGATATTCGTAAAAGGAGGTAACTGTTTGGTGGTGGTTAGCAAACAGCTAACCATCTACAGACTTGAGCTACCCTTACAGTGGCTTCTTAGAGCGACCTTTTCACACACATGCGGACACTTTTAGAACTGCCAGAGACCTTTAAGTCTTTTGACCTTAAGTCCTCAACACAGAGGGTGGAGTTCTCTGCAATTTGATGGACTGATAGCTTACCCCCATCCAACAAACGTGGGAACATTCGCGCATTCAAGTCGGAACAGCTTTACGCAATACAGTGAAGAGAAAGCCGCCTAGTTGCTTAATTTTTTTCTATTAATTTTGCATTTGATCTGTCGATCTGCAAAGAGGAATACAACCATTTCCGTTTTATTCCATTCCATATTAACACGTGGTTGTACTGGTACTGGAGGGGGCCTAAAATTATTGAAATCATTCAAAGTTATGATAAAAATTACTTACACATATGAAATTTCGTAAACTTTAAATTTTTGAATTTCGACTCCCCGGCTAAAAAAGACCTAGCTTTATAAATACAGCAATTAGAGAACAGTATACGAATAATTCATGCGCCTTAACAGTCCATTTGACTTAAGTCTGTTAAGTCAATAAGGATACGAATTTAATCCGTTTATTTCTCAGGTGTTGTGCTGCATCTTTGGTGTGGGTTAATTGCAATCTAATCCATTTAATCTTTAAGAAAATAGCGCCTAAATATCAGAATATCAAGACAAACATCTAAGGCGTTCCAGACTTGTAATTGTTAAAATGTTGTTGGCCGGTCGGCCGTACCTCATCTGCCGGTTTCATACGCTGAAGTGGTCATGTTTCCTTGAGTCAGTTTACACCATCGCTAATACGGTAATTTGCGGCAGCGTATTGAAAATCCACAACTAATAAGAAGTTCATAGCACATCCCTAAACAGCTACGAACTCAGCTAAACAATGTCTGTTGTTACAGGTCCCCTTACATACGTGAACATTGATTGTACAGCGTTAAGAATTACAATCAGCAAACCTAAACTGTTGTCAGGCTTGCGGCTGCTTGCAAGGTTTTTTAGTTGCATTGAAAAACTGAAAATGTGTTGTCACTGAACAATATCTTCTGGAAGGCCACCCAGGTATGGGTTTTTATCAGTGTTCAATTGTTTCATTATTTAAAAAAATTGAAAAATCAGAAAGATTGCAAATTTGAAAAAATCAAGTTAAAAGCTACCGCTCAGGGCAGTCGGCAACAGTTGCCACAATGCTCTACTATCTGTACGTTGTTCCGGCTCTGGGCCTGTTTGCTTTCGAGAAGTGCTATGGTATGGGCTGCGAGATTGCTGCCTCTTCGGACATTGAAGTCAATGATGCAGGTCATGCTGAAATCGTTGTAAGCATAACCAAGAGTTTATAATAGGCAGAGTAAAGTCCGCTTCACACCAGGAGGCAGGTACGTGAAGTGATTCTCTGAGATTGCTCCAATCAGGAGAAGCTTATAGGGTGTTGGTGCTTACTCTGGATTCACAGCCCGACGCTAGGAGTGAAAACTCAATTGTTGGCTACATCTATGGAAAGGGAACCAGCCCTTCATCGGCATTTACGCCAGCGGATATAGTCCTGTTAACTTCCCACCGCAGTGGTGCCCATTCACCAACCAGTTATGGATAGCTCAAGGGGATTTGTGGAAGCCTTGTGACAGCAGGAAGCAGACATTTGCAGGAGGGGAAGTAGTGGGGGGGTGAACCGGGTTTGCCAAAAAACCCAGAAAAATCCGGATTCTGGGGGGTGAGGGACCCCTCTGGGGGATGAAGTCCAGGTCTTGGGGGGTGACCCCCCCAACCCCCCCCCCAAGCACATGTATGGCTCGTAACTACGACTGTGCGATCATTAATCTAACGCCTTAACAACTCGGTCCTCAGGGCACACCACCATTATGACTTTTTACACATTAGACATTATCTTCTAAGCCCCTTCTGTCTACGCTACTGCTGGTGATATATCTTGTCAATGGAATCCAAGTTAGTTTGCATATTTCATTTTTAATGGTAACACTAAATCTCTGTTGGGACCGCGTTTTTTTACTGCGCACAAGTGGAGGACCGTGTCAAGTCTAGAGCTGGAAAAAAATCAGCACTAGCACTTAATTTCAAATTGTGTCCCCCTTGGGCAATTTACAGAGCCTGCCAGATGGAGCAACCACAACACCCCCATCACGGGACGTAATGCACGTTCTGATAGCCTTACAGAACATATCGGGCAATTGATACTGCAATTAGTCAGTGTCAGTATTCCTTCTTCCAATTGTATTCGTTCTAGGCTGGCACTACCACAAACTAGAATACCGACTGGGATGAGGTGGCTGCAATATAAACTGGGACAATTTCAGTCTGCTAAAGGGGCAGATTTAGACTATTTGTTACAGAAATATTATTTCCTCCATGGAGGTAGGAAAAAACTTAAATATAAATTCTAGAACTATTGCGTCTATCAAAACATATTGAGCACACCAACCAAGCAAGATTCCGCGGATTCGTTCAAGCTAGGTTTTGCCTCAAAATGAGGCAAAACGCCTAAACTTAAAAGCCTTTTGCTCTAAACTTAATTGAACCAACGTTTTTGGATTTCAGCTTAAATGTTTCTTTGACTGGGCTTAGCCTTAAAATTATTTTAAGCTGGAACAGCTGGAAACCTGCTGCCAAGAATTACGTTTAACCAAATTCCACGGTATTAAGCTGGATAGGTAGGAATGCAGCTGGCTGGTTTTTGCCTCAAAAAGATTCTGTGGAATTGCACAATTTTGATGCGCCCCATCCGCGGAATCTTGCTTGGTTGGTGTACTCAATATCTTTCGATAGGTGCACATTGTACATGTATCAGTCATTCCAGGAAAAACTTATTTCAGAAACGGAATTATGAACAGCTCATTTTACTCCAAGCATCTGCAAAAAAGTGAACTAAATCTCTGTTATTTTTAAATTATTTTATAAATTATTTATAAGTTATTTTATTTGAAACAAAAGATTGATTACAATAACGATTTGAACATTGAATCTTTCTGCTGCAGGTAGGTACAACCCATTACAACGAATAGCTTCCGGTAAAATAACAGGTTTAGTCCTAAGAGGGAAATATTCCGCCGTTGAGCCATGCAGATATTATTAATTGATCAAAACGCCTCCAGCAGAATAAAAATAAGTAAATGTGTTTGCTAAGTGTTTATCAGTGCTGTGGTCATACTTAACTACACGTGCATAATGCCTCTCTATCCTGTGCAGTTCTATATTAAGGTTTTCGATTCCTCTTTAGCGCAAGTGTCTCAATGGAGAATGCCAAATGTCAGTCCATCAAAGGAGAAAATACAACCAGTGTGAAAGTTTGGTAGGCGATTTATGAATGTACCGTAAGCTAGTTTGCGATAAAGTTGTGTATTCAAAGTCCAATATCTTTCACTACGATTACAGCAATTGCACTTCCATAAAGACTAGAAGTCGGCAAACTAAGATGCATCCAGGGTACAGATATCAGTGAGCACACATTTATCTCTCTGGCTTACATGAAGCAGTACAGTACAGTTATCATATTCAAGTTATCCATTTCAAGTACCAGCATCCAAGTATAGCACTCCACTTCAATTCGTCTACTGTTTTCAGCTCAAGCTTAGAGCATCAAGAGATGATTGTTCAGTTAATCCGGAACCTGAGACGCCGTATGCTCTCATTTCATAAATCTAGGTCATCCCTTTTAATTTCTATTTGAACAAACATTTTCTTGGCTTTATAGAGACATACTGTAATCAATTGGCCGTTGCCGATACAATTCGTATTCAATGGTAACATCGGTAAGTAGTTGTAAAGCTTATCATTTAGTTTATAATATTTGTATTGTATTTGTAATCAATCTACACATTCGTTTCAACTCACATTTTTAATGTTTCAGGGAGCATTACACCAAGTACTCATCAGAAACAGTGGTTTCTGATGAGAACATGCCGCTAAATCACGTGTATTTGACAAGATTTTATTCTGATATTCAGTCACATGACAAAGAACTGACCAAACAGCTACCGAAAAGATTATGAACTTATCCAATAGAATAGCAAGAAAGTAGAAAGTTATTCAGATGTTCTTCAGTTTCGTTTTTGCCCTGTTCACACTTATTCAAATTCTTTTTCCAATTCCTAACGTTTTAAATAATTTGCTAATACTTCTTACTGACTATTGGTGTACGTACAGTTTTGCTTTTTCCTGCTGCGCCTCGGCGCAGCAGGTCTACTGTAATCAGTTTTAAGGCGCTTTACACATGTTCGCAATGGTATTCATAGCTTCTCCTATAAAATACACATGCTACGTGTTTGAAATTTTATGACATGGAATTTTGCAAATTAGGTTTTTGCAGAGAAACGTCAGGGTCTGAGTATTTGCTATTGCTGCTTTACACCCAGACATTAAGGTTGTTTCAGCGCAAAAAATTTGTCTGTTAAGCTGAATATATTCATTGCTGCAATTTAATTTGAATATAGCTCCAGTAGCGAAAGGCACCGTAGCTGGTATATATTGAGTGATGAGTTTGCTAATGAAGTCTCTAACTTGTGATAAACCTCAATTACATCGTTGTACGCATGTACGAAGTCTGTCGATGCTGTGCGTTAGGGCAACCGATATAGATCTGGGGCCGGTTCCGAGTTTTGAAACCGGTTCCGCTTCCGGTTCTTGACTACTCGGTCCGGTTCCAATCGGTATTTTTTATAAAAATCCTAAAATCACATAATTTTTATATTTTCTGAAAATTGCTACAAAACGTGATATATATTTGACTGTACAAAACTATAAAGTATCTAATCTAAAAACCGTTTTTGATTAGTTTTTTAATATTTGCAAATATTTTCTGTGAAGACGATGCTGGCCGTCTCCACATTTCAGCACTTGTTGGGTACATTTTAGGTATCAGGGCTTACCAAGATATAGCAAATCTCATTCCAGACCAACATTTAGCTATTGCTCTTCGCCCATATGCTTTGTGCGATATCTGTTATTCACGTTCCCGTATCTGTTACCAAGAGTCATGATACGTCCGATAGTGGTAGGAGCCACGATCATAGTTACTAGGCCTGTGACAAGATCTGTACAATTAAACTCGAAAACTCAACTACTCAGATGGTCCGAAGAGTGTCCGTTGCTAGCTTTAGCACACCAGAACAGTGTAGGAATATGCTTAAAGTGGGGGGAGTCAATTTTGGGGGAGGGTCAGCCGTTATAGTTTTCAAAACAATATCGCAAAGTGTTTGATGTTGTGATATCTGCTATTCTAAAGTGACTCAGGTTAGGCCTTACCGTGATAGCTTTGTTATTAAGTTTTAGGTTTGTAACTAATTAGCTTCAACTATAACCTTCAACAGAAGATGACTTTCAATAACTATATAGCTATAACTTTCAATTCAAATATGCATTATAAGAAGGTTTGCCACAGACTGAACTTCGCTGGAACCTGCAAGAGCTGGTATCCAATCCCAACTCATCCTAATCCAAATCTTCCATCATGGTAATTGGTAATTCTTTGGTAAATGGGATATTAGTAAGTGTATGATCGATTGGTACAGGTTTTAAACATGCAACTGGAAAGGGACGTTGCTTAAGGTGGTGGTATCGTTTACCGCACTGGTGCAGACTGAAAAATTTGTAATGGCAACCTATAGATTTGACGTATTTAAAGCATTAAATGACCAAAAACTTGCAAATTCTCAAAAAATGTAGCTTTCATTGTTAGGCGGTAACTCATAAATTGTAAAAAATAATATGAAATTTTGAACAAGGATTACTTTCAATTAAATTATGTTAGAGAGCTGAAATTTCGCAAGCGAAGACAGGAATATCTTGCCGAGGGTCATTTTTCAGCATTTTAGTTATTGTTTAGCATGTCGAAAGAAAACTTCGAAAAACGCACATTTATGCCATTTTTCAAAATTCAACAAGCAATATCTCAACTGTTCTAGACTCAAACAGAAAACTAGAAAAAATGACCCTGCAATAAGTTTTGTTCAATTTGTACGCCAAATATGAAAACCCAATATTACTCGAAGTATGAGAAAACCTTGCTTAAAACATAAATTTCCTTCATTATTTAACGATCAACGTAATTGGGACTTAGCTAAGTGCTGGCCTGCCATTACAAAGGCGCAGCAGTGACGAAAAAGAATTGATTTTGTTATCGTAAAATAGTGAAACAGACTGGTTGGGGGAGGAAGAAAACGGGTGGGGCGGAGTTATTTATTTCCATATATGTTTACGGAGAAGTTGTGGGGAGGGGGCTAATAGCGTTATTTTATATTTATTATTTTATTCCCCCTTCGTAATTTTACTCCCCCCGCACTCTTCACGCGTAGAATATGTCTGAATGCTGTTATTATGGGTTATTTTAATTTGCCAGTTATCCACAATTATTAAATATGCATTAATGAGTGACATTAAAGGAAAAATTCCATTTTCTTATAAATATCGATTTTCGGCGCAGCTGATATATTTGCACGCTGTCCGCTCACCGAAAGTAGTCTGGTTCGAGCTTAAAAAACAAAAACTTTAAAAATTTTTATTTTTTGCTGTTTCTAGTCTGGGTTGTGTCTACTTATATTAATAATGGATAAAAAAATTTAGAAAACTACTTAAAATTGAAAAACTCAGCATAACCATTTTTTGTCAACTATGGAATTTGGTCAAAATAAAAATTTTTCATACACGATTAAAAGTTTTATCAGCATGATTGGGAACAGTAGTAAGGTCTTTAAGCGAAATTTTAGATCATTGGGATTATTTGCTGTAAAGTTAGCCTTCAAAATACGGTAAACGATACCAGCACCTTAAGTTCTTAAGAATGTTGTAAGCTCGCAGCAGGCCTATACTTAGGGCAAATATGGTCAAAGCAAAGTTTTTTGCACAAATCTCTTGCTTGTTAAGTAATTATCTAAGCATCAATTAATGGACAATGAGAGTAAAATAAAAGCACAAAAATTCTATTGACAATGATCAGGTACTATGTATAACCTTCAAAAATTTCTCCAAATTTCCTGCAACACAAGCTCCAAATTTTCAAGACGATGCACTTCTGTCGTACTTAGAAATGACAGATAAACTACAAAATTACTTATCTCCATCAGAATCCTAGAAATTTTATGGAAATCAAGTGTTATTCAGATTTTATTCTTAATCCGAGGTAAGAATAAAATCCGAATAACTTTAACTACTTATTCTGATCTTATTCATATTTTATTCAGATTTAACTTGGTGCAATGGAATCTGCAGTTATTCAGATTTTCATCACGAATGACTGCTGAATAGCTTATTCAGATATTATTCACATTTGGTGCAATGCACTGTAAATTTGTTTCCACTATTTCCTCAAATGACTTTTTTCACAAGCTACTGTATCACTGCACATATGCTGTCAGAATCTAGAGTAATTTTTCTGTGTTTAAGGGGAAAAGAATAGAACTATTATGCGTGAAGCAATCAAAACCATTGAGAATACGTCTTGTGTGAGGTTTGAAGAATTGTATGATACCAGGAATGCAAAATCTGAGTTTGTGGATATCAGCTTCACTACAGCAGACATCGGGTGAGTTAACATTGTTGATTATGCATCTTCACATGCCCGACTTATGGACAGAGCTTTAGTTCTTATTATGTTTTAATGTTTTGTTATAAACCCTTAATTAAATTTATTGAATGGTTCTTGTACTTTCATGGTTTTAATGTCCCAAGCTTGAAAAGTTCAAACTGACGATGGCCTCTTCCTACAGTTGTCGTACAATATCCAACACCTGTGTTGTCATAGTAAGCAGAAGGAACCACTTACATACCATTCCAAGGTTTATTTGTTCTGGGACACAGGTATTAAATTATTGCCCCCGCAGCATTGCCAATATGAACAAGGAGAGAACAAACACCGAAATCGAACAAAACCAGTTTTGAAAAGTAGTACAATTCTAGTTTTGTATGGCTGTGACCGTACAATTCTAGCTTTGGACGTACATAACTGTTTCAATAAGGTTTGGCAACGATTTATTCATTACTATTCAGGTTCGTAATTCCAAGCACTCAAGTTTTAGGATTTAATTCACAAATACTTAATAATAATAGAAGGCTATTCTAAGTCAATAAAAAGTTAATATTTCAGATATCAAATTCTAACCAAAGCTAGCCTCGTTAGAACTTAAAAGATTTAGAAAAAATTTAGAATGGTTGCATTGGTACAGATTTCTGAGCGAGTTGTTGCAAAAAGTTTAGTTTTCGATTGGGGACCAATAAAATGCTAAACTTACTTTAGCAATGTGCAAGCATGTTACCATGTAAGTAATAATCTGTATAAAAATCTTTATTTGAAATTCAATGTAACATTTCGACTAATTTTTTTTTCAGCTATGTATTTAACCTTAAGCTAGGGAAATTGCACATACATTCAAAGACAGTCAGTCTTCCCTTTGGTCTCCTTTGGAAAATTTCCGGAAAACTCCCCATTCGAATTGTTTGTTAAATCCTGAAAAAATTTGAAACAACTTCATGCACAAAGACAGAAAATAGATACTGTAAATTTTAGTCGTAAGTAGGACTCTGCGTTTTGCGTAAATTCTTTCTGTGTAAGTAGGAATGTGAGTTTTGACAGAATGGATTAGGCGTAAGTAGGAAATAGAGTTTTGGAAAAGATTAGCCGTAAGTATGATAGGCGTAAGTAGGAGTAACTTCCACGCTACCCGACTGCATTCCTAAATTCAAGTTCAGACCCTGAATTAAGTGCTGCCTATGCTATTTATTGACTTAAGATAGTCTTCCATTATAAGCATTATTTGGGAAATGGCTGCTAAATCTTACTGAAACAGTTTTGTACGTCCAAAACTAGAATTGCACGATCACATACATACAAAACTAGAATTGTACGGGAGAGGCCATACAAAACTAGAACTGTACGACGGGGACCATACAAACTGACTGATACAAAACTAGTTTTGTACGATTTCGGGTGTTGTACGTAACATACATATCAATGAGTAGAGTTTCAGGTGTGGAGAAGCAACAACAGGATATATCAAAGGAAGTGAGACTAAGCCTTCCGTTCTAATCAACCCAATGAAACCTAGGTGTGACGTGAGTTCCTTTTTCTGAAACTATAAGCTAAACGAACCTTGCTGAGTGGAGGGAAAGCAGAAACTGACACGAGCTTTAACTTTAACTCCTAAAACTTTAATCAATATTTGAGAAAATTTATGGGGACGAGTATCCAGTGCGTCTGTCAAAAAATACTGATCCCGACTGGAAACTGAAATTTCGGGCGTGGATGTGTCACATTTTCGGTATTTTTTGTTTCCGCTGAAATGGCACTTTTGGGTGTGACTGTGTGAAATTAGTTTTCGGTCGTCTTCGGTATCCAGTAAAATTGCACTTTTGGGTGAGTGCGAAATTATTTTTCGGTGGTTTTCGGTTCCTATTCTCAACACTGTGTTGTTCCAGGGAAGGTGTAATTTGAGGTTTGAATGTGTCAAATAATCCTCAACACTTTTAGGGTTTCACGGAAAGTGCAGGATTAGCTGCGAAAGTGTCTTTGCAGATCTCACTCATGTTTGTTTCCAAGAATTCGCACTTTTAGGTTTCAGTGGTGCCGAAATCGTGATTGTTTCCTAGCTATTGAGATGAGTATGTTTTGACAGACGCACAGCTGCTGTATTACCATGTTTTGCGCTCACAGATGTGCAGTTCATTTGCTACACGTTGTTTCCATGTAGTATTTCTCAGGTTAAAAGGTTTCTCTTTATGAGATTAATGTTTATGAAAACAGGGTTTTCTTATGATTTTGAAACCAGCATGTGCTCATTCTCATGTCCCTGATTTGTTTCTGCTGTCAATTTATTGTTATTTACTTAACATAAAAGCACAGCTTTCAGCAAATATATATAAGTATTCTGTCAGTGGCACATTCAAATCTCATACAATTTAAGCTAGTGATTCCTTTTAGAGAATTAAATTTAAACTACTTATTCATCCATTGCACGTAGTTGCAAACTCATCCTTACATCAAAATCTAGCTTAACACTTTCCAGTTTAGTGAGTACAATGAAACTTCTTTTGGTGTTCCGAATTGTTGGCAGCGTTTTAAATTTTTTCGCAGACTGAATTAACTTTTTTCGCGGTGGCATCGTTTATATTCATCTAATAAGTCTAATCAAATAGCTGGGGCCCTTGTTTTGAAATCGTTCTTAGACTTTTTTGAAAATTTGCTCAATACGTGCAACCTGAATTGTTTCCTTATGGGTCCGTCACGTTTAACTCGCCGTGAAATGTAGAGCGAGTCCGAGACAAAAACTATTAGTCTCGGACATGTCCGAGACTAATATTTTTGTTAGTCTCGGACAGTTCCGAGACTAATTTTTGTCCTGACAATTGTCCAGACAAACAGTCTGGACAAATCCAAATAGTCTCGGACATGTCTCAGACTAATATTTTTATTTTTTCGCGAAGTCGCATGCGAAGTTCGCTTAACTTCGCGAAATTTCCAAAGATTTCGCGAAAGCATTTCGCGAAATTTCTTCCACTTCGCGAAACCTCCTCACGAACTTCGCGAAACACTTCGCGAAGTTCGCTAGCTAAGGTTTTTGTTAGCTAATTTGAGGGGTTTTCTCCATATCTACCAAAATTTTGGGTAAATTTTAAATTGTAGCTTTGGCTCAAAATTTTCTCTTCGCGAAATGTCGCGTAATTTACGCGTGTTGTGCGACATTTCGCGAAGTCGTCGCGAAATCTGCTAAAAGGTGTTGTGGGTTTACGTCTTTTGGTGAGTCCTAAATTATGAAGTTTTGGCTTGCGGATATAGAAACACGAAAAGGATATTAGAGCTGAGCTATATACGTGTCACGCGCTTTTCCTGCGTGGTTCCCATCTCTGTTACGATTTTTCCCGAAAGTTCTTACTACTTTCTTTCAAGTACTTTCAAATGAATGAAGGCAGCTTCTATGCCTTGCTTTTTTCCGGAAGACGGTTATTTTAAAAATGCCGATTACTGCACCACTTGTTGCTATCGCATTCTTCTGTTCACGATATAGCCATGGGGGGAAAAACCCACTTTTTCGGATTTTGGCTGGAACTTTTTTGTTATAAGGGCTATCTGAGAACTCTATATACCATCGTACTTGGCGTACTTAGAACTTTCTTTTAAGCCCATTTGCACTTCTCTAGGTTGTACCGTTAGGCCGGTATAATGCAAAAAGTAGCGGGGGAAAAAACCCAATGGGGGAAAAAAACTCAAATGGGGGGAAAATAAACCCACCCCTCACAGGTCCTAAAAATTGTCGTAGCGCGATTCTGACACTTCCTGTGTAAAATTCAACTCTTTTTTAGTTAGTATGAGTCAAAAAACCCGACCTAGGTAGCCTTTTTGAGATCTCATGTGCCATTGAAAATGCAGCATCAAATGGACAGGTTTCATAAAGTTTAACATATAAACATAGGGCAATTTTTGAAAAATGCTAAAAACGATGTAATTTGATAAAACTTATTATTCTAACGTGTAGAGAATGGTTTTTTACGTACAATTGGCTATTAAAAGTCACAATTAGACCTCTGCTGGGTCATCCAGCAGCGAAATTGCACTTTTAGGGTTTTATGCCTCTAGCTACCCAAGTATTCAAAATTGTCCAAATCTGACAGCGTGACGCAGCGTCATCGATAATATCGTACTACAGTCCCGAATTGTTTCCCAGTTGAGGTGGTAAAAAATTTTTCAAAAAAATTTGGGTGGGTTTTTTTCCCCCCAAACTGGTTTTTTTTCCCCGCCACGTTTGGCAATGTGCCAGACTAACGGTACAGCGGATCGGTCTAATTTTGGCTGTGTGCAAAGAGGAAGAGTTGCCATCATTGCAGATATTTGCAAAACTTTTCTAGCCCAACCCAGTCAAAAGTTACATCGGTCCAAACTTTTGCCAAATTTTTGGAAGGTTGGACCAAAAAGTAGGTATCATTTTCAAAATGTCATAAAATGAGCAAGAGTGAACCAAATGACTTGATCTTTGCACACATAGGTTAGAAAGAGTCGCGCTTTCTGCTGGTATGTTTTGGAGCTCCTAGCTCCAACCCGTGACCCAGGAGGCGGGTGGGTTTTTTCCCCCCAAAAAGGGGTGGGTTTTTTTTCACCCCATGGCTATATACGTATAGTCAAGCGGGGAAAACCCACTTTTTCTTTGTTGGACCAGAACTTTAGACTGGTTTGGGCTAGCACGACTTTGATACTATATTTAATTAGGGTTTGCCCTTAGCTTTCGAATGAGGTATAGTTTGTCTCTCTAGGCCCTGTCGTTATGGAGAAATTAAAGTTTTTCGTGTCCGGAAAAAACCCAATGCGGGAAAAAACCCGTCGGCGGGAAAGAAACCCACCCGGATTTTTTTGCTGGAAGCGTGCCAGAACAATTTTGACGGTGCCATTCGAAAGAGCGGGTTGTTTTTAGTAGATCTACCTCAAAAAATACCAACTTTTTTGAAAAATTTCAGGAAAAATTGAATTTTGAAAATTTTGTATGTTTAACACATTTATATACATAGGCAAATTTTTGAAATTGGCTTAATTTTTCCATTTAAGCATCCCATCACATAGAAAACGTGGTTTTATTGCATTTGAAGCCAAACGGGACCCATTTTAGTGAAAACTTACACTTCACTCTTACTTCTCGATGGTGGTTATCGTTTTGTGTAGTGATCTTTGAAACGCAAACCTTAAGTTTTGGAGTCTGAATGAGCTCTACACATCGATTTAAAGCATATAATTAGTGCATTCACATGAGTTTACGAAACTTATATAGCAAAATTAGCGAGAAACTATCAAAAATTTGCTGACACACGCCGGCTAAATACAGACTACGAATCTTTGAACATCGATTTCTCAAAACTCAAAACAAAAGGAATTTGAGCTTGTAAGGTCGAATTTACACAAAACAGGGTATTTTTTCAAAATTTCAGCAGTGCTTTTTGTGTGTTTTTTAAGAAATGTGTGCTTTTTTTAAAAATTCTGTGTTTCCCTGAAATTCACTTTTCGCAATATGAACACGTTTATTATGTAGGGGCGCGATAGCGCCCCTACATAATATGGGTGTAAAGGCGTCTGCGCGGCCCCCTGGAGACCGTGTTGGCCTGGAGCCAGCTAATTAGAGGCCCGGGAGTGGTAAAAAGGTTACCATCGTAAACAACTCGAGTAGTACTACAAGTACCACCATACTTTTGGTTCGAATTCGAAACTTCGAATTTTTGCACTAGGCGATAGTTACCGTGCGTTTGTTTTTTTTCTGAGTAAATAACGCTTATTGGAAATGCATTTTACGGCGAAGTGTTGGAACGATGTGGGCATTTTGGCACCATACTACTATTATATGTTGGTAGATAGGATCCCCCCATGCTACCTTTTTTTGGTCATTTTGGCACCTGGCCAATTTTGGCTCTGTGCCAAGGTCCCAAAGTCGGACTTCCGCTATTTTTCGCAAATTTTGGTCACACTTTTCTAGAACTGGGTAGAAGCTGGAGAGGTCTAGTATCTTTTGTTGAAAATTACCAGTAGGGGTGCATAAAGTAACGAGGGGGATTTTTTAATTTTGCTCCCTAGCTTTCAGGAGATGGGCCCAAACTTTGCTTTTTTTGGACTGTTTGGGCGAAAAGTTTCTAAGTCCCACTTTTACTAGAAATGGCCTAAAAGTCACTAAAAATGGCGTTTTTCGGCCTCGGGGTGGTACCCATATATAGTAAATCGGGGTCGCTGAAAACGATGAGCATACTGCCGATACCGCCCGAAGTGACCACTGGTCAGCATGGCTCCTGTGGTTCCTCGCCCAGGGTCAAAGTTGGGAAAACTCACTCTAAACAGCGTTTTTCGGCGTTTTGGTGGAGGGCATATATAGTAAATCGATTACGCTCGTTTCAATGGGCATATCGCCGAAACCGACGGAAGTGACCACTGGTCACTACAGCCTATGGGGCCTATTGACCACTGGTCAAACGGCCTAAAACTGCGTTTTTCGGCGTTTTGGTCGGGGGCATGTATAGTAAATCGACTACGCTCCTTTCAATGGACATATCGCCGAAACCGACGGGAGTGACCACTGGTCACTACAGCCTATGGTGCCTATTGACCACTGGTCAAACGGCCTAAAACTGCGTTTTTCGGCGTTTTGGTCGAGGGCATATATAGTAAATCGACTACGCTGGTTTCAATGGGCATATCGCCGAAACCGACGGAAGTGACCACTGGTCACTACAGCCTATGGGGCCTATTGACCACTGGTCAAACGGCCTAAAACTGCGTTTTTCGGCGTTTTGGTCGGGGGCATATATAGTAAATCGACTACGCTCGTTTCAATGGGCATATCGCCGAAACCGACGAAAGTGACCACTGGTCACTACAGCCTATGGGCCTATTGACCACTGGTCAAACGGCCCAAAACTGCGTTTTTCGGCGTTTTGGTAGGGGGCATATATAGTAAATCGACTACGCTCGTTTCAATGGGCATATTGCCGAAATTGAGGGAAGTGACCTGTGGTCACTACGGTCTATGGGGCCTATTGACCAGTGGTCAAACCCCTCAAAACTGCGTTTTGCGGGGTTTTGGTTGGGGGCATATATATATATAGTAAATCCACTACGCTCGTTTCTATGGGCATATTGCCGAAACCGACGGAAGTGACCACTGGTCACTACAGCCTGTGGGTCCTATTGACTACTGGTCAGACGGCCTAAAACTGCTTTTTGGTCGCATGCATATATAGTAAATCGACTACGCTCGTTTCAATGGGCATATTGCCGAAATCGAGGGAAGTGACCAGTGGTCACTATGGTCTATGGTGCCTACTGACCACTGGTCAAACCGCCTAAAACAACGTTTTTCGGCCCTGTGGCGGTATCCATATAGTAAATCCGTGTCGCTGAACACGATGGGCATACTGTCGAACTCTTTGGGGAGGCGAAAAAGTTTTATCCTTATACTACCCACAAACACAGGTTGCAGCGGCCGAAGCTTGGGGCGGAGGTTAGAATTCAGTGGTACTATATATTTATATAATCAGTTTTGTGCTCTATCTACTGCACTGTTCAAGCTCCTTGTATCCATTACCGCTTTGCTGGAAAGGGATCCTTTAAAATGACAGAAGGACAAGAAATAAAAATGCTCCTCTGGAGCATGAAAAAAGTAATATGGGTTATGGTGAGGTTGTAAAATCAAGAGAGGACTAGTCTTTAAAATGCTTAATATGGGGCTAGGTTCAAAAATAGAAGAGGACTAGGTTGTGAGCGAATTAATATGGGCACAGCTTCGCCGAACAACCCATATTCGCGGGATTTCACGTTTCGTCTTAGCTCAGGGCTATCAATGTCAGTCAATAAAAGATTTAAACGTTGAATACTCATTGAATATAGCTGTTTGCATGCACTGTTAGACTAGCTAGGAATATATACGTAAATTATCATCATTTTGTTGTGTTGAACTACGGCAGGCTCTACTACTAGGAGAGATCTAAGGCTATGATGCTAAAGCTATTGGTCCGAGTCAGGAGGAAATAGAAGATCGTGGGAGAGTCCTAAATTGTTCTTGAATATAAATTTTCCGTATAAATGGATACGTAAATTGCGCAGGTTAGTATAAAGCATTTATCGAAGAAAACGTTTGCTAAAATAAAAGTTCGAATAAAGCTCGAACACATACCGTAGCTGTAGATTATTTATGAACGATAAACTAAATGTATCGTGAATATGCATAATAATTTACATTTACAAACCGCGAATATGGGTTGTTCGGCGAAGCTGTGCCCATATTAATTCGCTCACAACCTAGTCCTCTTCTATTTTTGAACCTAGCCCCATATTAAGCATTTTAAAAATAGTCCTCTCTTGATTTTACAACCTCACCATAACCTATATTACTTTTTTCATGCTCCAGAGGAGCATTTTTATTTCTTGTATATATATAACTGTTTTTACAGCATTTATAACTATATCTAGCAGTTTTCGCTTCTTGCAGAAGAAAATGTTGCATATGAAAGAAAGCATATGTTGCTTGCTTAATTTTTATAAACAATATTTTAATGCACTGAACATTAAATGTCTGGGTCGATGACACCTTTTTGCGCTATAGCGGGGGTCTGGGGGAGGGGCGAAGCCCTCCAGACATTGAGACTTTTTTAAAAATGGCAAAATTTTGGTTACAAAACCTTAAGAGCGTGTACTTTTCGACAGTAAATTTTATTATTGCCATTTATATATATATATAGAATTTTTGAAACGTAATTTCATTGATTATATAGACAGTCCCTAATGGCAATGAAGGCGTTGCTATGCTATGCTCAACTATATGTTAAGACAACAAAAACAGAATTAAAATATAGATTACACACGAAATCTTTGTGCCGAAGGCGCAAAATTTTTCGGAAAAAACTTAAACTTTTGCTAAAAATGACTAAGAATTGACTTCTTCAGGTGAAAATTTGAGTGTGCTTTTTAGTGTTTTTTAAAATGTTGTGTTTTAAAAAAAGTGTGCGAAAACACAATAAAAACACAAAAAATACAGTGACACAAAAGGATGCCACCACGCTAGACCGTATGATATCAGTGAATGCTCTGAAGAGTCGTAGGTCGTGGTGAGAGCATTCGAATGACTACAAGTTTGTCAATTTAGAGTACGCAACCTTTCAGAGGATTTTTGATACCTTCTTACGGTTTAAGAGATGAGAGTGAAAACGGATTTTCCGAGTCAAAAACTGTTCAAAAGTCAAATCAAAGATTGCTTAACTATGACAGCTTCAACAGCGCAGGTCAGTGGCTCAGGTATGGCCTGCATTAGCTGTAGTCCTATTCAACCTGTGTTGTGCCCAACAGAAGCTTCCTGCATCAACTCGGAGTCATCACTACTCACTAGCATGAGCGAAAATGAGAAATATTGAACATGTCAACTTGAACGTGTTTTAAGCACGGATTTCTCTGAACACATGGAAGCAATCGGAAAGCTGCACACGCATTTTTGAGACAATTGCCAATTACCATTTTTCAGGGTTTGCGTTTATCGTCATGGAGAAATTATATACATGAACGGACACACATAGGTATAGGGGAAACCCTCATTTTCGGATTTTGGCTGGAACTTCTTTAGGGCTAGATTTCTGGTATATAAGTTTATAGCTAGATTTTTTGAGAACTTTATGTCATCGAACTTAGCGACGTTATGGGCCAAACTCAAAATCAAACGAAATTGGTAGCATCAGCAAAATTTACATTTATTTCAAAATATATATAAAGCTTGTTTGCTCATGAAACAAATTCAGAACAAATAGTATATAGTTGAGACGACATATTTCTCACTGGTCGTTTTTTCAAGGAATTCTGCACCAAATGAATGGAATATATATATATATATCGTGAATAGAAGAATGCGATGGCTGCAAGTGGTGCAGTAATCGGCATTTTTAAAATAACTGTCTTCCGGAAAAAAAGCAAGGCATTATGCTGCCTTCATTTGAAAGTACTTGAAAGAAAGTAGTAAGAACTTTCGGGAAAAATCGTAACAGAGATGGGAACCACACAGGAAAAGCGGGTGACACGTATATAGCTCAGCTCTAATATCCTTTTCGTGTTTCTATATCCGACTACGCTTGTTTCAATGGGCATATTTTCGAAACTGACGGAAGTGATAACTGGTCGCTACGGCCTAGGGGCCCTATTGACCACTGGTCACACTGCATAAAACAGCGTTTTTCGGCGTTTTGGTTGGGGGCATATTGAGTAAATCGACTACGCTTGTTTCAATGGGCATATTGCCGAAACCGATGGAAGTGACCAGTGGTCACTAGGATCTATGGGGCCTACTGACGACCGGTCAAACGGCATAAAACGGCTTTTTTCGGCGTTTTGGTTGGGGGCGTAGGTGTATATATGGTAAATAGACTACGCTCGTCTCAATGGGAATATTTTCGAAATCGGTGGAAAGGTGGAAATGACCAGTGGTCACTATGGTCTACGGGAACGGGGCCTACTGACGACCGGTCAAACGGCATAAAACAGCTTTGGCGTTTTGATGGTTGGGGGCATATGTTATAAATAGACTACGCTCGTTTCAATGGGCATATTCGATGAAAGCCTCTAAATTGGTCATGTTTGTTGTCAAATGAAGTCCCTTGATGAGGCGAACAAATTTTCTCATTAAACCACTTAAAAAGGTGGTTGCAGAAACGTTTCGGGCGGAGGTCAGAATTAATGGTGTATATATATACTTATATAATCACTTTTTGCCCTGCCATACAGCACTGTTTAAACCCTTTATTAGTGATGACTGATGGGCACCGGATATTTTTCGTATCCGGATATCCCCTTATTTTGCGTTAACGGATTTGCTGTGAATTTCTATCATATGGCCAAGCCACAACCTTGGTTTCAAAAATATTTTCGGGGAAAGCTTTGAAAAATATTTTTAAATTTTTGAAATTTTTGCCAAAAATTTGCTAATTTTTCATTAGTTTGTCCGAAATGTACACGGATATGCGGATATTTTTCTCATATCGGATATGATCCGGATACGTATTAAAATTATCCGGATATCCAGTGCCCATCACGCTCCTTATATCAATTACCGCATTGCTGGAAAGGGATCCTTTAAAATGACAGAAGGACAAGAAATAAAAATGCTCCTCTGGAGCTTGAAAAAGTAATATATATGGCTGATAGTGAGGTTGCAAAATTAAGAGAGGACTAGTCTTTAAACTGCTTAGAGGACTAAAAATAGAAGAGGACTAGGTTGTGAGCGAATTGATATGGGCACAGTTTCGCCGAACAATCCGTCTTCGCGGGATTTCACGCTTCCTCTTAGCTTTTGCCGCATACAGAGCTATCAATGTCAGTCACTAATAAGAAATGTAAGAAGTTGAATACGTACTCATTGAATATATATTGTTGTTTGCATACACTGTTAGACTAGCTAGGAATTATCATAGTTTGGTCGTGTTGGTTGACCTGTGGCAAGCAACGAGAAGAGATCTGATGATATGATGCTAAAGCTATGGTTCAAAATTGGTTCAAGCAGGGAGGAAATTGAAGATCAAGAGTCCTAAAGTTATTCTGGAAATATAAATTTTTGTATATATAAATGGATAAAATTCTCTAGTTAGTATACGTACATAAAGCGTTTTTCGAAGAAAAAGTTTGCTAAAATAAAAGTTCAATTAAAGCTCGAATACGTAGCAGACGATTTTATGCACAATAAACTAAATGTAGCGTGGATGGATATGCATGCATAATGGTTTATATACATTTATAAACCGCGAATATGGGTTGATCAGCGAAGCTGTGCCCATATCATTTCGCTCACAACCTAGTCTCCTTTTATTTTTGAACCTAGCTCCATATTAAGCATTTTAGAGACTAGTCCTTTCTTAATTTTACAGCGTCACCATCACCAATATTACTTTTTTTATGCTCCAGAGGAGCGTTTTTATTTCTTGTGTGTGTATATATACGTATATATTCATGTAAGAAATAAGGCCGTGACAGTTGGGACAAACTTTCAATCTCGCTCCCCCCAAACAGACCTCATTTCCTCCTCCCTTGGGGTGGTTATGGGGGCTCTCCATGGCTGGGAGGGGGAGCCTATTTCTGGGGCTCCCTCCTCCCACTCCTCTGGGAAAAGCCAACCCACCTTCTGTTTCTGTGCGCTGACGTTTGGTGTTTTCTTTCAGAACATCAGACCTGGGATTTCTTATTCTCCGCAAGCAGGTCAGTCATCATTCCTGGTTTCTTACTTTCACGCATACTCGCCCGGTCACTGGATGGCGTCACCATAAAATTAACCAGATTGTTGGTTGGTTCTCCTCTTCTGGGTATCGATTGACAGAAGTAAGAAAGGTATGAGGATGCTGATTCGAATTCAGACTCACCAAGGGGGTGGCTGATTGAACCCTGTCCTCAGGTGCGGGTTTTGCTCAGCTTTAGCTTTTGACAGATTTGTTTAAACCTCTGCCTTAAGTCACATTATACAAAGCTTTCGAAACATTAGATTACGCTGTGAAAACGTCAAATAAAAGCAGGATTATTTTTCTTGTATTTCCACACCATCGGAAAAAATGGAAAACTTAAATTTTATTCCAGTTCTTTTTTCTTTGTCCATCCCTACGGTGCATAATTATTGTCATGGGGATAGGAAACTGTGTTTAACAGGTTGACTACGTATTGTATGCTTAAACTTCATTAGTGTACTGTACTGTATGCATTAGTCAGGGAGACGGAAAAGAAGAAAAAAACATGGTTGCCTACTCCCTAACCATAGCAGCTGCAGCGGCCTAGTATACCCCATTAGAAAGAGCAAGTCTAGACCTACCATGCAGTACCAGATTGGTTACCAAGTTAGATTCTGTAAGTACAGTACTTGGCCAAAGTTGACCTCCCAAAATGGGCCAAAATGCTAAGGATCTTCGAAAGTTTGCAAGTATATATACATATCTGATAAACTATCGTACTTTGGCAACTATAACTTTGCGTGCGGTCATAATTCGACTTGTTATATCACGTGGCAATAGTGATCTACGTGCACCCAGTAAAAAAATTTGACCATGTTTTCCCCACATACCGACCACTGATGAGGGGGAAAATGGAGACCAAATTTTCAAATTTTTGCGTATGCTTCAGGAAGGCCAACTAATGTCTCTATAGGAAAGAAAATGCTTTAAAACCATTAAGAGCCTCAAAATATTCCAACTGAGCATTTTTCAAATTTTCAGCAAAATTTCAAAAAACTTAAAAGATGATGGGACATTGCAGACGTAGGGTGTGACCTGAAGTGCTCCCAGAAGTTCGGGCAGTCCGATACTTCCCGGATTCTTGGAATGGCGAATCCCGGAATTTTTTTAAAATGGTAAGGGGGGACCAAGGGAAACTTTTTGTGTCCGATTTTGCTCAAAAGTTGGTCATAAGCTAATTCGAACACGCTGATTTTGAACTGAAATCGAAATTTCCGGAAAATTTACGGATTTCGAGATATTTGACCCGGAAAATTGCGGACTTTGAAAAATTTTCCCAAAGCGGTCGATATGGTACTCAAATGAAACAGCTCGTTGAGCTGAACAACTTTTTTCTTGCGGCATCCTCCTGAATTGTGTCTAACGAAAGTTATGGCCGAAAAACTGAAAATCGGAGAATCACGAAAAATATTTCTGTCTCCGTTTTTGCTCAAAAGCTGGTAATAGACTATATCGATGGTGCTGCTTTCGAAACTGAAATCGAAATTTCCGGGAAACTTACGGGTTTTGAAAAGTTTTCACAAATGTGGTCAATATGGTACTAAAGTGAAAGAGCCCATCGAGCTGAGCAGCCTTTCTCCTTGCGGCATCTTCCGGAAATGAATCTAGCGAAAGTTATGGCCGAAAATTGAAAATACAGGAATTCTCGAAAACCCGGATTTTGGACCAAAAAAATTTTGTCTGATTTTGCTCAAAAGTTGGCAATAGGTTAACTAGACAACGCTGATTTTGAAACTAAAATCGAAATCGAGATATTCGACACGGAAGATTGAGTTACGGCGGATTTTGCATTTTGAGTATAAAAATCTATTTCTAAACTTGCTGTGAGGTTAAAGTGGTGCCTAGGTAGTTTTGCACACTGAAAACAGCTGAAAGAATGCTTTTAAAGCACTGCAATTGGTTGATTAATAGAAATCTTTTTAATTATTACTATTAATTACAGGGGCGCACATAAGGGGGGGCGGGGGGGGCTGCCGCCCCCCCGGAACCAGGTGTAAAGGAGAATTTTTATTGTCCGCGCGTAGCGCGGACGTAAAATTTCCAAAATTTTCGCGCCTTCGGCGCGAAATTTACCTCACCTTTGCTTAATTTACCCTTATTTCAGCCTTTTAAACCTTTCAATAGCAACATTTTAAACTTTTCCAAAAAATTTTTGCGCCGTCGGCGCAAAATTTTTTCTATTTTTGCTGAATTTACGCTTATTTTTGCATTTTAAACGTTGGTGTCCAAAATTTTTCAACTTTGGGGGGCGATGCGATTTTTCTGAGGTCCGCCCCCGCTGAAAAAAGTTCCTATGTGCGCCACTGATTAATTATTATTATTACTTTTTAATTTTAATTGATAGAAAAGTTTTTATGTTTCAGCTGTAATTGCATGAAGCCCTCTATAGGACCTGGGCTGCTTTCTTGGCCAGTTGTGATGTGGCCACAATTGGCCGGTCCTTTGAATCCTGGGTTGCTCAGAGTTCCCGCAGAAGGATGTAGCGGCTAAATCATGACCGTCTGTGCCGAGAGATAGATTGTCGCCTCTGCCTCCAAACATTGGCGGTCATCGAATGGTGATGCGGAGTCGGGGCCAAGGGCTCTCGCCGGCCACAACGCAGTTCCTGCATGCCTCTGTCTGTCTCGGCAGAACTCTAAACAGCAGGTATATATAGGGATATTTAGGAGATTTAGTTGGAGGGTTCGGCAGCGCCCGAGCGGGGGGAGAAATTGTCGTGAGATTTATACACTAAAACGAGCCCATAAATTAGTGACTTTAACATGGAGAATTGACATGAAACTTTGACATGGAGAAACGCAAACAGAACCCGAACAGCCCGGATTTTGGCCAACTATATTTAGGTAGAAAAGCTCCAGTGCAGCCGGAAAAGTTTTAAAAATTGGCGCTTTTGTGAAAGTAAAGGCACCCGAAGAATCCCGGTGGATAGGGAACAAAAATTTTGACAAGGAGCGATTTTTTGAGGAAGGTGATTTCGAAGATGAGGAGGTCGATTTCATGTGGTAGGGGGCTTCCACTCTATTCTGTATTGTGCTGAAAAAAGTGGGGGAGGTAAAGATCCCTCACTTGGGGGAAGTCAAAATCGTTAAAGCTAAAGTCAAGGTCAAAGTCAATGCGTAGAAATAGACTATAGACCAAAAGGCAGGTAGCAGTTTTTGTATGTAAGTTTTCGTGTGATCTGCCATATCGCCTTATTTTAGTACCATAAGCACTGATGTTTATAGTTAAATTCCTTGTGGCTTTCGTATGTCTTAAGAAAGTAAATTTGAAGGTAAAAATTGCAAAAAATAATGTAAAAAATTGCATGCACTAGTTTTAAGTCGAAATGACCAAAACTAGCACTTCAAAGCGGCATTGTGTATTTTTATCAAAAGTTTTATTTCAAGATAGCCATTTTGGATTTCGCTACCCCGTATTTAACTCATATTGCCAAACTTAATTCACCGTCGCCTGCAATGAGGGAAGACCTATTTTTCACAGCATATTATGCACAACAAAACGGCATTTACCGTTTCCATCAAAAATTTCAGTTTCAAAATAGTATTTTTTGGATTTCGCTATCCCGTATTTGAGTCGCATTATAAAACGGCTTTTACAATATTGATAGCACACCAAAACGGTACTTTTGATTTTTTCGAAAGTTTTTCGAAATATATAGCCATTATTGGTACCCTCAAATTTACTCTTTTTTCCGATTTTTCATCAAAGTTTTCATTTTAGTATAGCCATTTTTGGAATTCCGTTTCTATATTTGACTCGAATTTAGCACATAATTTAACCCTCCACTTGCGATATTGTTGCTTGTAAGGTCAATGGTCTTGATTGTCACTGCGTGTACAATATTGACAGCACATCAGAACTGTATTTATATAGTTTGTGCTTTTATATGGTGTATCCCTAACCGCATTTGTATTTGTTTTAGAGCATTCATCGCAATCATGCTGTCTAAACGAACATCTTGTGAATGCTGAAAACGATAGTCCTCGTACTTTTGTCTTTTCTTTGTCTTCGTTCTTTGTTTGTAGATTCATAATATGTGTTTTGGCGGCTATTAAATGTGTGCTTCGTTGCAGGTAGGTAGGTGAAACATAGCGATAATTGATTGCCTGTACTATTTGTCTCAGATGATTCAGGACTTTGTCGGGACTATTTCTACTTGTCCTGACAATTAGTCCGGACATGGTGTTTAGAATTTTTAGTCTGAGACAAGAGTTGTCTCGGAGAAAATTAGTCTCAGACATGTCTCGGACTAAAAATTATCAGTCTCCTACGTGTCTCGGACTAAAAAAATTAGTCTCAGACGTGTCCGAGACTAGGGCTGTGACCGGGCCGTGAAACGGGCCTGGGCCGGCCCCGATTTTATAGAGTGCGGCCCTGCCCGTCTACCCTCCAAAGTCCGGCCCGCTTCAAGGTCCGCGGGGCCTGCCGGGCCGACGGCGCCAACCTGTCCTGCCGGGTCAGCGGGGCTTGCGGGGCCGTCGGTTTCTTAAGCTGCGATTTATTTGTGCGTGTAATGTATGCACATACATGTACATATACATATACGTAGGTATGTTATATATGCATATTAATACACGATCAATATGTGAGAACATAGGTTTCAATACAATGTTCGTGTTTACTTCCTTAGACATTGCAGCCAAAGGCGAAAGATTTATATATTCAGAATATTTGCTTAGAAATAAAATCTTAATGTTCCGAAAATGTAATTTATAATTTGAATACCAGAATAGTTTGAGAATTAAATCTGAAATATTAAACACTTTGGCGCCGGACTATACATTTTCACATCCAGAAGCTTCATTTTTTACAAAGTACCAGATAAATCTAGAAATTCATTAATTTTCATATTTTCATCCACGTGTGAAAGGTTGAAATCAGGATCTGAAAGATGTGAAGAAAAGTGTCCAGGGCGGGGATCGAACCACCGAGCTTTGGATCTGCAGTCGAGAACTCTACCACTGAGCCACACCCCCGGACATAGAGATTGTTTTATGGCACTGATTTCAACCTTTCAAAGTTGCTGATATTTAACATACTCCCCTTGCTAATTGAAATTCGGCCTCGAATTTCCAGGAATTGCAGGTCGGGTCCTCAAATCCAAGTACCATGTGGTCTAAGGGCGGCTCCCCGGCTGCCTCCTAACCTGAGGCCATATTATACCTTCTTCTTCTTCAAAGCCGGGAGCCTTTACAAATCAAACAAGAACCAATAACCATCATATTAACCCTTAGCACCACGAGGACCACCACATACCAAACCAATTATCTCAAGGACCTGCAATTCCACAATTCCCAGGCATCACAAACGACTTCATCTCCTCAGAGCGGTAAGGACACGGCACGGTCGCCAAATGTGAAAGGTTGAAATCAGGATCTGAAAGTTGTGAAGAAAAGTGTCCAGGGCGGGGATCGAACCACCGAGCTTTGGATCTGTAGTCGAGAACTCTACCACTGAGCCACACCCCCGGACATTGAGACAAGTTTATTACGCTGATTTCAACCTTTCTGGGTTGCTGATATTTAACATACTCCCCTTGCTAATTTGAAATTCGGCCTCGAATTTCCAGGAATTGCAGGTCGGTCCTCAAATCCAAGTACCAATGTGGTCTAAGGGCGGCTCCCCGGCTGCCTCCTAACCCGAGGCCATATCATACTTCAATCTTCTTCAAAGCCGGGAGCCTTTATATCAAATCACACAAGAACCATATTAACCATATATTAACCCTTAGCACCACGAGGACCACCATATAACCAAACCATATCTCAAGGACCTGCAATTCCACAATTCCCAGGCATCTATAACGACTTCATCTCCTCAGAGCGGTAAGGACACGGCACGGTCGCCAAATGTGAAAGGTTGAAATCAGGATCTGAAAGATGTGAAGAAAAGTGTCCAGGGCGGGGATCGAACCACCGAGCTTTGGATCTGCAGTCGAGAACTCTACCACTGAGCCACACCCCCGGACATAGAGATTGTTTTATGGCACTGATTTCAACCTTTCAAAGTTGCTGATATTTAACACACGAAATTGCACTTTCAAAATTTTAGGAATTTCAAATCTTGATATTTCATCGTCTGTAATTTTCAACATTCAATCTTAGTTTTGCATCAATTTTAATACTGTCGTAGTTAAACTGTTTACGTTTCTTAATTTTTGGTAATGCTGCGAAATCCAGAGGTAAAATTAGGATTGTGACAGTGAGTGGATTAGTCTCTATGCATGACTGTTGCGTGAACCGTGAAGCGGGCTCCAGGCCGTGAAGCGGGCCCGGGGCTTGGGCCCGGCCCGGCGAAATCCTTAACGCCACAGCCCTATCCGAGACTAATTGACTTTGTCGAGACTGTTTTTTCAGAAGTTTGTCCTGACAAAAAATTAGTCTGAGACATGTCAGAGACTAGCAAAAACCTTAGTCTCGGACTAATTCCAGTTAGTCCGAACTCGCTCTACATTCCACGGCTACGTGACGGACCCAAAACTGACTGCCTGTATTTGTGGTTATGTATTGACTGTATATTCACTTGACTGACAACATTCTGCTGTATATTGATAAAGAGTCCTGTAGTATATTGACAATGAGTCCTGTAAACGAAGTGCTTTGTATAAGTGTATTCATTATGTGTGGTATAGTAAAAGACCGCCTTTGGTCTTGTCAAACGGGCTGGCCGACGGTTGCGGCACTAATTGTTAAGCCCGGTTCATGCCTATTTTCCGGTTCATACCTCTGTCCGTTTGTCCGAATTTCCGTTTCTCCGTTTGTCCGTTTAGCTGTGCACACACATCAGTTCATACCTAGCTTTCCGTTTATCCGTTTCCGCTTGTCCGCTTGTAGTCTTGTCTGGTTTGCTTTTATGAAATGATTAATAGTTGTTGCTTACGGACAAACGGAAAATTAGAGCAGTGTTCACGCCTAAACAGACATCTCTTTTACGGGCAAACAGACTAACGGACAGCCAGAAGCGGACAAACGGAAAGAGGTATGAACCGGGCTTTTAAATGAAGTGGAAGTCTTAAGGCACTGGAAGTGTTAAGCGAAACATACACTGCAATTTAAAACGAATACTTTTGCCGAAATCATTGAATACTAAACATCAAACATGTTGACAGGTACTGTTGTAGGCCGTATGTTATTCCGGACTATTGGCAGTCCGGACTATTTGTCCAGACTACTGGTTGTCCGGACACTTTTTCCAGACTATTCTGTCCGGATTCCAGACTATGTCTGGACAATAAATGTAATTTGTCTGGACTAATTAGCTTAGTCCGGACTAAAGGCGTGTTTTGTCTAGGACAGTAAAAATTAGTCTCGGACATGTCTGAGACAAAAACAAGATTGTCTCGGACATGTCCGAGACTAAATATTTTGAAAGTCCCGACTATTTTTCCAGACATTTGTCCGGACAAAAATTAGTCTCGGACATGTCTGAGACAAATGCAATTAGTCTCAGACATGTCCGAGACTAATTTTTGGTTAGTCCTGACTAAGACTACATTCCTCGCGGAGTTAAACGTGACGGACCCATTAATCCGCCTGAAGTCTACACACAACCGCCACTTCCCATTTGGCTTTGGCACGTAGAGCATGGGGGATGCCCAGGGGCTCTGAGACGGTCGGATAAAGCCATGTTTTAGCATCTCTTTGAGCTCCTCCAGAAGCGTCTCCCGTAGGTGGACGGGCAGCCTGTAGGGAGGGGAATACAGTGGTGATGTGGTTCCCGTGTTAATATTGGCCTGAAACACTGAGCACTTTCCCACATCATAGGGGTGATGAGAAAATACCTTCTCATTCTTTACCAAGGATTCACAAAACTGGTCAATTTCCTTATCCGTGAGCTCAGCAGTAGGCCTAGGCATATCCTTAAAGACTGCTGGCAATTCTTCGTAAGTGAGGAGATTTCCCGGCTTATTTCCCAAGGCCACTCTGGGAAATTCCTCCTCTGAATAGTCGAGAACTTGATTTAGGTGCAGCACCCCCTGGCTCGGAGTGCGAACGTAATATAGTTTGCATCCGTCTTCAGCTTCCTCCGCCAAGTGGTTCCGGTCTGGAACTTGCGGAGTGACACTGCCCATACATTCATTAGCATATAGCCGGATGGGATCTCGGGAATAGTTCTCCAGATAGATGATAATATGCTTAGTATCCAGTCTGACTCGGGCTGGCAGGCAGGCCAGCGGACGATCAGGGTGATGAGGCGAACTGAACTTATGAGGATGAGGATCAAAGTCTCCTTCTACGTTGAGGACCACATCGGGTGGAATCTCCACCATAGCATTAATTATTGCCCGCGAACGCGCAGGTAAGGTAAAATCTTCCATCAGGGTCACTCTATAGGCCGTTTCCAAAGGATGCTGTGGTGTAGAGATGGGAATACTATAGATCCCTGGTGGATGAGTGGAATGTATCTTAATTTCGTTCGTATGAACCGAAATTTCGAAGGAGGCATGAAACTTTGCCAGAAAGTCCGTGCCTAACAAGATGTCCTGTGGAGCATTAGTACTGACGTAGAGCGTATGGGGCACCGGAGGATAGGCCACCCCCGGGAAGGCGATTTCTCCCTCTATCTTTCTGCTTATGTTCATTCGATGTCCGGTGGCCGACAAGCTCCACCTCGGCTTTTCCAGTTCAATGGTGGGTAATTTATGCTTCCTCACCATATTATCAGAAATCACAGTGATGTTTGCTCCTGTGTCCAGGAGAGCCGTCATTGTTGCTCCATGCAGAGAAATGTCCATCAACAGAGGAGACGCGCTGGGGGCGCGGTATTCCGAAAGATGTTCCGGAACGTCATGTACGCTCCATATGCGATCTCTAGGTCTTCTCCCCGCCGAAGAGTCTCTTGAGCGGTTCCCTGAACTCCTTCGAGGAGGCGGAGGGCTCGCAGCCCTAGCACCAGCGTCAAAGGACAGGGGGGTTCTGGCCCTGGCGCCCGTTCTGCCAAGATCCGGGCTCGGAACCCGCTGGATACCATCGTCCTCCTCGAAATCATTACCACGTTGTTGGAGAGGATGGAATGGTTCTTCATCATTTCTATCTTCCTCCGATTCGGAGAGGAGCGGTCTCCTGGGGCGAATAGGCACCGAACCTTCTCGCGGGTGGTGCCGGTACAATGGCAGCGGCTCAAGCGGTATGTCTTCGAATCGCAGGTGTCCTCCTGCCGGGTGAACATATGAGCGGGGTCTCGTTCCCGCATTCCTATGGCTCATGATGGACTGCAATGGTATCGTTGGATTCTCCAATAAGGGTGAGCGGCTGCGGACATCTGAGGGACTAGAGCCAGCTGGCGGGGATGTGGGTGGAGAAGTGGGAACTCTCTGGTTCCCGGTTCCTAATCTACTGAGTCGCTGCCCGAGACCATGGCAGGACCCACGGAACTTGTTGAGCAAATCCTCTCTAAATTCACTAAGGCACGGCGAGAACCAGATGGTAATAACCACACCCACGACTATTAGGACCAGGATGATCAAGAATCCTGTCCATACATTTATATCAAGCGGGTGAATTAGCAGTGGGGCGGTGCGATGATGTTCCTTCAGGATTTTCTTTACAGCCCGGTTCTCGTATTCAGCCCGCTCTAAGTCGGTGAACTGGATGGGGACTACATCCAGCTTAGGAGCTTCAAATGGCACTCGGTACGTTACTAACGGTGCTGAATATTGTACGACCTCAATGGCACTTGTTAGTACCAGATCATCAATAACGATGTGGTTGTAAGTACCGTGCTCCAACCAAACTACTCCGTGACTGGGTACGGCAATAGTTTCTCCCCGCGATACATGCTGCAACTGCGGAGTCTGAGTCACCATGATTTCTGGGTGACTGGTCCGGATCAGTACTCCCGCAGGCGTAGAGGCAAAATCCGTATCTGGGGTCAAAACCTTGACCATCATCTGCTGTCGGCAGTTTGCAGCGTCAATGGGTGCGGCTGACACAATAGCCCTGAGACACGCGGATTGTGGAGTGGCGACTAACGCGTCGGGTCCACAAACCCATAATCCTGGAGATGCTTGACATTCTGATAGCTTGATTTCCGAAAACTCGGAATTCTTGTGAGTGGCTTCATGCCTCACATATCGCGGAACTGGCGCTTTCATTTGTGCATGGCTAGTTGGGTCATTGTAGCCAACATTACTGACTTCGTAGACAGGCGCGACATCTTCCCTTGTAGGGGTAGGTATCTCCATGATGAAACCAAACAGCAACTTCCGGATGTCCATTCGGACAGGATAGATTTTCCCAAATCTGTAGATCAAGCTAGGCTCATCCCGCAGAATTGACTGATTCAGCTGGGCATGGCCGTGAACTATATCTCGGATGATCTTGAAATTAATCAAACTTGGGGATATTCTCCCATCAAGTCCGGCGGCCATGACACTGTCAATGCTGTGTTTCAGCGAATGCTCGAAGTTTGACACAATCAATGAGTAATGCACTTGAGTGCTCATCGTCAGAGCCTCGCATCGGGCTGAATTAATCAGTCCCACAAGTTCCTGTAGCGAGTAGTGCATGAACGAATACACATTCTCATTCGCTTCCACCAACTTTTCGAGGGCTTCCTCATGAGCGATCACTTGCTCGTCCAATTTCTGCGTTGCCTCTATAAGGGCGTTGACTTTGTCTTTTACGGAGCCCAGGTGCACAGTGTTGGAGATAGCCAGTCCCAATCCTATTACTCCCAATATCTCTCCGACCGCCCTTTTGTCTCGGCGCGAAGGGAACTTGGATTGCACCTGTTGGTAGCCGTGATCTGCGTATAGTGATTCGTTGTAATGCTGATACTGAGGTGTGGAGGTGTTGCACAGGATGGGACTCTTGTCGCAGATGATCTTCATAATGGACGAGTAGTATCTGGTATTCAGGATTCCTCCGTACATCTCGTGATATTCTTCCGTCACATTCTTGATCAGGCCTGTCAGATGCGGTTCATGAGGACAATCTGCAAGTTGCTCTTTCAGATAGCCTCGGGGGGTGTCACATTTCTTACACTGTGACTGTAGACCCGCCGGAATAGCGGTCGGTTTCCCTCCACATAGTGAACAGAAGAACACCCACGCCTCCATTTTCTTAACCTGGGGCGGCTTGGGCATCTTCATGTGGATCAGGATTGGAACATATTCCGTCTTTGTGTAAGTGGCCATCAAGCCTTTCGGTGATAGGGCTAAACCCCAGTTAGTAGACACCATAGTGTTCATTGCCTTTGCTCTTTGCGTAAAATAGTCATCTCCACCCTGACTGTTAACGCAGGGTATTAGCATGGCAATAGCCAGGCCAAACACGGCCCACATCAGCAAAATGGGCACAGGAAGAGCTCGTATGCCTTTAACTTTTCCGGTTGCCTTTGGGTCAGGTCCTTTCTTTTCTTCGGCTTTAGGAATGACTTCTTTAATCTCCGCTTTTGGCAATCGCGCCACGGCGGGAACGGAACTAGATCGGAAGGCGCTTTGATGAACCGGGGCAGGCGACTTCCGCTTCGGGCTGGGTGGCACGTCCGTAGTGTGCCTGACAACATTCATAGCTTCCATTCGGGCTCTAGCCCGCAGAAATCGCTGTTGAGCTTCCCAATAACGCTCTTTCTCCTGTTTCATTTGCCACTTACGTCGCTCTTCCTTTTGAGCACGTTTTCTCTCCGTGCGCACCTGCTGACCACGGCCCCAAGGTCCCGGAGGGGGGAGGGTCAGGAGATCTGTCATACGGGAGGGGCTTCCCCTACCTCCGTCCTGAGGGTAGTCCGACGAGGGGTGTAGATCGTCCTCGGGACTAGTCCTGACCCGAGGCGAATGTGGACGGAAGATCCGTGCTGCCCAGAACTTCCGACCACGGCCCCAAGGTCAGGAGGGGGAGGGTCAGGAGATCGGGTCACTCTGGGTTTACTGTCAAAGGGGTCGTCTTCAGGGGGGCAATTATCCATTACAAACACGACACGAAAAAACACAACTCACCAAATTAGTTATATACGTATATCCTATTTTTGGGCAGGACCGGGGGGCGATGGGGATTTTCAGGGTAGGATATATGTATATAACTCCAAATCGGGGTTTTCCGGCCAGGGACACGAAACTCCAACTGTACGTACGTATTCCGGGACCAAGAATCGGGGGTTGGGTCGAATCTCCAAATCGACCTGAAATTGTTGGGGTCTCGTCCGGGGAGTAGCAGCAATCCACCAGTTGGGAATTTCGTCCAACGGTACAAGGTTAGATTCCTGGCCTGGCCCCGGAATCCAACGGAAAAATTTTTCAAAATTTGAATTTCCCTCCCAAAAAAATTTCTGGGTGGGGAGGCTGATTGAGGTAAATTTAGAGCGGGCAGGGAGTTGCTGGTAGGATAGGGACGGATTATCACTTGGCCTGGCCCTGGTGATAATAAAGGTGGGAATTGGGCTTCCCAACTATAAGAATAAATTCCAAAAGGGTGAGGGAAAAATAACACGGCACTAGGAATTCACCAAAATAAATCAGATGATAAAACTAAACACGCCACTCGTCAACAGAAAGGAAACGGGACTAATAAAACTCCCTGGAAACTGACAGGAAGTCAGGCGTCTGACTGGGACTCTAAGCGATGCGTGGGCGGGACTTCAAAAGGCCCAAGCAGAGCCAGGCGCCTGATAAGGAATCAAGCGATGCGGGGGCGGGCCAAAAAAAATTAACACAAAGGTTTGCAATTGGGAATGACGTCAATTGCAGACCTTTGTGAACCACACGGGGGGATAGGTATATACAAACACCCAGGGAATGAAAGACCGGCGAACCCAGTCACAATAAGGAAAATGGAGGGGGGAAACTTTACAGGTAGTAGGTATGGGGAAAAATAATTTGGGGCTCTAAAAAAATTTTTTTTTGGACTAGGGGGGGCTAGAAAAATTAATTTAGGGGCGGGAAAAAATAGGAAAAATATTTTAGGGAGAAAAAATATTAGGGGAGAGCCTGGAACTGGCAGCCTAATGTAAAATAGGCTGACAGTAATAAAAAAAATTGGGGGGAGAGCCTAGGCCGGGCAGCCTAATGTAAAATAGGCTGACAGTAATAAAAAAATTGGGGGGAGAGCCTAGGCCGGGCAGCCTAATGTAAAATATGGAGGAGCTAGGGATTTTAACCACTGAGCTCACGCCCCAAATTTTACAAGCGGGAACTGTGCGCAAGAACGCCGACCAGCGACAGCGGGTGGAGATATTTAGTCCAGGCGGCTCTCTACCACCGACTTGCCTCGCCAAGGGGGAAAGCGGGTAATTTTTGGGGGACGCCAACGGGGCGCCTAACGAAATGGGGGACACGCACACGAATTAGGCTCAGATACAAGTCAACTCCGGGCTAATCCCAGAACTCTACCTAGCTAGGAACAAAGATCAAAATTAGTTAAAGCGTAGTAAAAATAATTAAATAAAATGGACGAAAGACAACTGGCGGATTTACTGGTACAGCACAGGGCAAAGTTATAACAGGAAAGTCCGTCCGGCGATGTCCAGACAGGACAGGCAAATTACAGCGGGCTACCCGCACAATAACCGAAAAAGGGCACACAAGGGGAGCAGAAACAAAGGGGAGGGGACCAGCAACAAATCGGGCAAGGGAACAATACAATAAAATTGGGGGAGGGGAGTTAGCTAGAGAAGCTAGACCCAGGGGGAGGGAACGGGGGCAACCCCGCCAGTTAGGGTGGAAAGGGGAGGGGGAAAGATTGGCAATAAAAAAAGGAGAAACGAATTAAAGGGGGGTTAGGATCAAAAAAGGGGGTTAAAGAGTGTGAGTTGAAAGGATTTTAAAAGGAAAAAATCGAAAACTAAGAACTCACTCTTTGGGTGTAGAAATGGCAAAAGGCGGGGCCCCAATCTCAAACACCGACTGCTCCGTGACTTGACAAAACCCCCAACTGACAATAAACAAGTCTGAGTCAGCCTCCAAAGGGGATAAACTGGAAAAAACCAGTTTTGTCAGCGTCTGCTGACGTGCATGCTCTATCTTTCCAGACAGAGCATAAAAATTACAACAATTACATCAGGGGAATTTTTAAAAACTTTTAAGGAATTTTGGGGGAAAAATAGGAAAGGAACGAAATGGAATTACTGGAAAGGGGGTGATAGCGCGGTCGCTATCACCCACATTACACTAGTGTTCTAATTTCACGCCCCTTTTGAGGCGCCAAGCGTTGTAATGAAAATTTTAGAAACAGACTAATCAGTAGAGTCATGAATTTTGGGGTCGCGCGGTTTGGTTTAACTAAACGCGGTGGAGAGTGTGTAATTCATACACCTAACACCAACCCCCAAATAAGGTTTGTTTTTTCCATCAAGAAGAGATTGCCCGCCAAATCGCAGTGGCAATGCGTTGATTGTGCTCGACTCAAACGGAATAATCCGGATCTAATTCCAAAAGTGCCAATTATTTATACTGCCGAAGAACACTACTTAACAGATCCTGATGACCTTCCAAATCCTCATTTTTGCAATGGACAAGCAGTGGCGGAAGTTGAGGCTCTTCAAATACGAAGAGAAGCGAGAAAGGAAGTTTCGGAGACAGGAAAGAAGCCGAAAAATGCCTATACCTGTGCAGTTGCCAAAGTAAGTCCAAAATGTCCAAAGATTATACTTATTGTATTATACATGTATTATATGTATTTTGTGTCGAATCTACTTTCATTTGGACTTCTATTGCAAAATGTTTGTATGGTAATCAGAATTCAAATTTAAAACGTCTAAATTAGATAGGATCCGTGACTAGTGGCGATGTGTATTGAATTTCAGTAACCACGTTAAGCTAGAATCTAGATTTCGGAGGTAATTGCAGAGGACAGGACAGAGGTAATCAGAATTTAGATTTAAACTTTGCTGTGAAAACATTTATTTGAGATGCAAAGAATAGCTGGTTATTTTAAAATTTTAAAAGCTGAAATTCTCGAAAAATTAATCCGCATAATTTTCATTCCTCGAAAAGTTAATCCACATAATTTTCATTCCTCGAAAAGTTAATCCACATAATTTTCATTCCTCGAAAAGTTAATCCACATAATTTTCATTCCTCGAAAAATTAATCTGCATAATTTTCATTTTGACCATTCCTAACTGCTTAATGTTAAACGGTTTTCATTTTAGATTACGCGACGGTTTTCCATGGACCCCGTATTGCGTCAATCTGTGGAAAAATGCAACTGGATGTTATCGAAGCTGCCGAAGTTCACTCTACCGCTGCTATAGCCAACAATTTCCGGTAATATTGTCAGTCGCTGATATTCCCGATTCTCTGAAAATGACCCTTGAAGGTTTTATTTCCGAAAACCCAGCAGATCCTCACTTCGAAGAGCGCTACCTCTTGTTTGCCCAAAATGATCCCCCATATTTGATTTTTGGCTCAGCCTTGGACATTGAAACACTTCATCTCTCTGACCACTGGATCGCTTACGGTACATTTGCTTATGTTCCGAAAGACATTCCGTTCGCCCAACTTTACGTCGTTTTCGGTTGTCGAAGAGGGGAAGCAGTTCCTGCGGTGTACGCATTGATGCCCAACCGTCAGCAAGCTACTTACAACCAATTTTGGCAGATCATTTCTACCCGCTTAATTTTGCGGTACGGAAACGTCGGTGTACTCCAGTATGGTCACTTTGACTTTGAAGACCCTGCCATTAAATCTTTCCAACAAACCTTTCCCATGGCTTTTGTGAAAGGTTGTGTATTTCATTTTACTCAATGCTTGAACAGAAATGTCCAGTCCAAGGGTCTGCAAGCGGTTTATCAACGGAGTCCCACGCAAGGTTACGATGCTCCTCAGTACCATCCCGTGCGTCAGTGGATTAGAAGAATTTCTGGCCTTTGCCTTTTGCCTTCCGATTTGGTGTCTGGCTGCTGGCAGCGCATTTTGATTCATCCTCCAGTGACTGGCAATGCTCCGGTTGACCAAAATTTGGATCAGTTTTCTGCGTATGTCGATCGACAATGGATGAAAGGTCAAGATGCTATCGCTCTATTTAATCATTTTGATCACGAAGGGCCGCGCACCACGAGTTCTGCAGAAGGATATAACAATTCCTTAAGATCCAAATTCGATCATACCCACCCACGGCTTTCTGTGTTCTTGGTCAAATTCCAGGAAATTCATCACGAAGTTCAAGTGCGTATCCGTCAACAGGAAAATGGAGCTCCACCGAATCCGCGTCGACAGAAATATGTTGACAACGACAAGAACATCAGTGCAGCCAAGGCCATTTTCAACGATCGCCGAGCTAACCTCGACGCCACCTTAAAAAATTTTGCTGAGCTTATGGACGCTGAAATTCTGCTTTATCTTGACCATGTTCAACATTTCTTAGGCTAAGATCTAGTTTAAGTTCTAGTTGTTTAGAATTTGCAAAACATGTATCTAATTGTTGTATGAACATGCGTTTAATTAATGATTGTTTGCTTAAATGCGTCAATGATAATGTATCTGTTTAACTTTTTGATGATTTTAATGGTTTTAGAGGTATATCTAATTTGACTGTTGCAAGTGTGTAAATGTCTAACGTTAAATTCACATATTGTTTGTTAATCTCTGAAGAAGTATCTCATGTTCATAATTCAATAAAACCCAAATTAGAACTGCGCGCAAACGAGACTCTTCAGCATAGAGTTAGACTTATCACATTTAACACTTGTGCGCGCAAATGGGACTTGCGCGCAAGTGGGACTGATCTAAATTAGATCTTGTATTCGTGCGCGCAAATGAGACACTACCGGTATAGGTATACCTGTTACCCAACTTCAAAAATCAAGAAAGTTACGGCGTTTCAAAACCACTTTACAAAAAGATAATGTAAAGTCAGTTAAGGTCGAGTTATTTTATTGGGTCATTTGGGTCTGGGTCATGATAATTCTTGGGTCAGTTGGGTCTGGGTCACGAAATTTTGAAATTTCATGGGTCGCCTTGGGTCTGGGACAAATTTGCGTTTGGGTCAAGTGGGTCATGGGTCAGAAATATTGACCCAGTTTCCATCCCTGTACTATAATACATATCTCATCGCCTATAACGTGTCGGAGCCTTTGATCATAATCACAATTCACAATGATCAAGGTTTATGAATTTACTGAAAATTATGCGTAATACGTTTAGCGTGAAGCGCGGTTATCCTTGTAGAGGCTGCTGCAGACAATTGGCAAAGTTAAAATTCCATAACAGTAGGTCACAAGCGGTGGCATTAACAACAAACTCGACAGCAACAGAGGAGTTGGGATATCGAAAGTTCCATAAGTACATACGGTTACCGGACGCGGCGGTCAGACTAATGTTATCGGGATGTCGGGACTAATAGATCGGGATGTCAAATTTCACTGACCCTTGTGGTAGACAATTTGTGTAGGTACCCCTTGCGGAATTTCGCCTAAACCCAGTTTTGTGCATAAGCTAAATTTTTCCATTTTCATCCATTTTTGAAAGTTTTAGCGGTTTAGATAACGCTTTTAGCAAAAATGTTAGCAAAAATAGCAATCATTTACTAAAAGCCAGAAAATTTACGGAAATTTGAGTCTGGAAACTTATTTTTAGACAATTTTCCTCTTGTATAGCCGATTTTTTACCGATGTGAAAGAAATATTTGTACTCCTTGTGGAGGAACTCTTCGAGGAGGAAACTTTTGCGCATTGTCCACCTGTGAACGTAACGTAAAATCTCCGAAAATGTACACAACATAGAACTATGATTACTTTTCAGAAGATGAGCTAAAGAGCAAACTTGATCAACCACACATATGCGCTGTGATCAGTAATCGAGAAGAAAGGCGCCCAGCAGCCAAAATTAGCGATTTTTTTTAAATAGCCAACAGGAATTCTATTTTTCCCGAACACTTTTCAGAAAGTTCCTAACATTTTAGTGAATAAAATCAACAAGAGATACCCACAACTACCCGCGCGGGTACCTCGCGGATAGTAAAATTTCTATTACCCGCGGGTACCCTCGGCCCACTTCCAACTCTGGTACCGCCTCAGTGAGATCACCACACCAGTGGATTATGTTGAGGTACAAGTGTTTCTCCTTCTGTACTGGCTTCAATGGTTTGTCATCAGTTCAAAATCCATGCCTTTTCAATTCCACATTCCAAACTTTCAAAAAAACCATTCGGATTAAACGCATTCAAATTAATCTTTAAAGAAATGTAAGTTCGCTCATTTTTAATCCTGCTAAGTAACAAGAAATAGGATTCGATTAAAAAGGTTAGTCCTGCACGATTTGAAAAACAGGATTAAAGGTAGGAGTAAAAGCTACTGATTTAACTCCCAGGATTAAGAATAAATCCGTTTGATCCTGCTATATATTTGTTCAATAAGATTTTAATTTTACTCTAATGTGTTTAGTCTTCAAGAAAATTAACCCGACGAACATCTCATCAGTTGGAGCAGCCAACGTTTGCTTGAACAACAGACATGTGCAGGAGGGAAATTTTACTGAACCCAAATCGGATTTTTCTGGTTTTTTGGCTAAATTCTAGGTAGGTAAATCCTGATTCGGGGGGGGTGAGCTCCAAGTCTCCCAAAGCCACCCTAAGCACATGTATGTTCAACAACCACGAATGCAAGGCAGCAGGCTAGTTTGACCAGACGTCAATGGAGTCTCAATTAATTTTTACTCAACCTGCATTCAGGCAAGAGTTTTTTTGAGGGATCTTCTTGGTTCATAACTTTTGACTGATAACGGATGATGACGATAATTCTTGGATGACTGATCAAATGACAGTTATTCAATCTTCTTATAATCTGCCTCATTAATGTTCAGAATCAGCAAAGCGTCACTTAATTAGTTATGTAATAATTCAAACCAGACGGAGAAAATTGTTGGCTGAGAAAGGGAAGCAAAGTGAGGATATAAATGAAGCAAATGATAAGGTACTAATACATAGCATTTATTTTTGAAAACTCAAAAAGTTTATATCATGCCAAGAAAACGGTGAATGGAAAATTGGACTTCCGATTCATGTTGAGTGACCCCTGTTTGCAACTTGCAGCAAAATCAACGATAAAGACGTTTTTTTCTCCCATGGCCCCCGTTACGAATCGAATCGAGAAAAATTGTATTTAAACTCTGCGTGATCCAGAACATACCTATACGTAATTTCAGATCGATTTTCAAGTTTAAAATTTTAGCACTGGGGGGGGGTAATCAGAAAAGGACCAAAAGTTTTAAGTTTTGGCATTTCTGACAGACCAGTTAAGGGGGCCCATCATGAGAAGGAACTGTGGTTACAGATTTTGCTCATTTTCACGCATAAGTTATCCACATATAATGTTCAAAAAAATAAGTTTAAATACTCAATATTTCGTTGAACTTCGCACAACCTATTACGTGAACGAAATTTGAACATGAACAAGAATGCTGGTACTGAAACAAACTGAAGCTTCTCTTCGAATATCAACATCAAATGTTTAGCTTTATTTATGTATTTATTATTTAAAAATATAAGTAAAAGAATTGTCATGCAGTTTCAAACTGGTTGAGCAAGATCTACATGTTAAGTTATTTACCGATATACAGGCCAAGCGAATTCCGTGAGGCATAATATATACTTAAACATTCGTTTAAAATAGGAGCATTTCCGAAACATGGCTTTCTGGGAAGACTTAATCCTAGTACTGAGCGAGCGCTGCCGAATTATATGTAATGGAAAAGG
>JASAND010031727.1:0-51156 GCA_030248195.1 Trissonchulus latispiculum | reverse complement strand
AATTATTTGTTATCGCACCTAATTATCAAAAACTAAACCTAATTATAAGCAATTGAAGCTAATTATTTGTTATTGCACCTAATTATCAGAAACTAAACCTAATTTTAAGCAATTGAAGCTAATTATCTGATATTGCACCAACTTATCTGATAGCGCAACTAATTATCAGAAACGGAAGCTAATTATCAGAAGCGGAAGCTAATTGTCTGATATTGCAGCGAATTATAAGAATTACACCTGATTATTAGAAACTATACCTAATTATAAGCAATTGAAGCTAATTATTTGTTATCGCACCTAATTATCAAAAACTAAACCTAATTATAAGCAATTGCAGCTAATTATAAGAAACTATACCTAATTATCAGAAACGGAAGCTAATTATCAGAAAGAGATAATTATCTGAAGATAATTATCTGATAATTATCAGAAACGGAAGCTAATTATCAAGAATATTGATATTGCACCTAATTATCAGAAACTAAACCTAATTATAAGCAATTGACGCTAATTATTAGTTATTACACCTAATTATCAGAAACTAAACCTAATTATAAGCAATTGAAGCTAATTAGTTGCTATTGCACGTAATTATCAGAAACTAAACCTAATTATGAGCAATTGAAGCTAATTATCTGATACCTATTATCAGAAACGGAGCTAATTATAAGAATTGAAGCTAATTATTGTTATGCACCTAATTATCAGAAACTAAACCTAATTATAAGCAAGCTAATTATAGAACTAATTATTATCTGATATTGCACCTAATTATCAGAAACGGAAGCTAATTATCAGAAACGGAAGCTAATTATCTGATATTGCAGCTAATTATAAGAATTGCACCTAATTATTAGAAACTATACCTAATTATAAGCAATTGAAGCTAATTATTTGTTATCGCACCTAATTATCAGAAACTAAACCTAATTATAAGCAATTGAAGCAAATTATCTGATATTGCACCTAATTATCAGAAACGGAAGCTAATTATCAGAAACGGAAGCTAATTATCTGATATTGCAGATAATTATAAGAATTGCACCTAATTATCAGAAACTATACCTAATTATAAGCAATTGAAGCTAATTATTTGTTATTGCACCTAATTATCAGAAACTAAACCTAATTATAAGCAATTGAAGCTAATTATTAGTTATTGCACCTAATTATCAGAAACTAAACCTAATTATAAGCAATTGAAGCTAATTATCTGAATGCACCAATTATCAGAAACTAATTTTCAGAAACGGAAGATGAATATCTCATATTGCACCTAATTATCAGAAACTAAACCTAATTATAAGCAATTGAAGCTAATTATCTGATATTGCAGCTAATTATAAGAATTGCACCTAATTATCAGAAACTAAACCTAATTATAAGCAATTGAAGCTAATTATTTGTTATTGCACCTAATTATCAGAAACTAAACCTAATTTTAAGCAATTGAAGCTAATTATCTGATATTGCACCAACTTATCTGATAGCGCAACTAATTATCAGAAACGGAAGCTAATTATCAGAAACGGAAGCTAATTATCTGATATTGCAGCTAATTATAAGAATTGCACCTAATTATTAGAAACTATACCTAATTATAAGCAATTGAAGCTAATTATTTGTTATCGCACCTAATTATCCGAAATTAAACCTAATTATAAGCAATTGCAGCAATTATAAGAAACTATACCTAATTATCAGAAACGGAAGCTAATTATCAGAAACGGAAGCTAATTATCTGATATTGCAGCTAATTATAAGAATTGCACCTAATTATTAGAAACTATACCTAATTATAAGCAATTGAAGCTAATTATTTGTTATTGCACCTAATTATCAGAAACTAAACCTAATTTTAAGCAATTGAAGCTAATTATAAGAAAATACCTAATTATCAAAACGGAATTATCTGATATTGCAACTAATTATCAGATACTGAAGCTAATTATCAGAAACGGAAGCTAATTATCTGATATTGCACTAATTATAAGAAACAACCAAATAAGCAATTGAAGCTAATTATTTGTTATCACACCTAATTATCAGAAACTAAACCTAATTATAAGCAATTGAAGCTAATTATTAGTTATCGCACCAAATTATCAGAAACTAAACCTAATTATAAGCAATTGAAGCTAATTATTTGTTATTGCACCTAATTATCAGAAACTAAACCTAATTATAAGCAATTGCAGCTATTATCGTATTCACCTAATTATCAGAAACTAACCTAATTATAAGCAATGCACCTAATTATCAGAAACGGAAGCTAGTTATCAGAAACGGAAGCTAATTATCTGATATTGCAGCTAATTATAAGAATTGCACCTAATTATCAGAAACTGAACATAATTACAAGCAATTGAAGCTCAATATTAGTTATTGCACCTAATTATTAGAAACTATACCTAATTATAAAACAAGCTAATTATGATATTGCACCTAATTATAGAAACTAACCTAATTATCAGAAACTGAACAATTAAAGCAGCTAATTATTTGAATTGCACCTAATTATCAGAAACTAAACCTAATTATAAGCAATTGAAGCTAATTATCTGTATTGCACCTAATTATCAGAAACTAAACCTAATTATAAGCAATTGAAGCTAATTATCTGATATTCACCTATTATCGAACCAACTAATTATCAGAAACGGAAGCTAATTATCAGAAACGGAAGCTAATTATCTGATATTGCAGCTAATTATAAGAATTGCACCTAATTATTAGAAACTATACCTAATTATAAGCAATTGAAGCTAATTATTTGTTATCGCACCTAATTATCAGAAACTAAACCTAATTATAAGCAATTGAAGCTAATTATTAGTTATTGCACCTAATTATCAGAAACTAAACCTAATTATAAGCAATTGAAGCTAATTATCTGATATTGCAGCTAATTATAAGAATTGCACCTAATTATCAGAAACTAAACCTAATTATAAGCAATTGAAGCTAATATCGATATGCACCTAATTATCGATGACTAAATACCTAATTATAAGCATTTGAAGCTAATTATTTGTTATTGCACCTAATTATCAGAAACTAAACCTAATTATAAGCAATTGCAGCTAATTATAAGAAACTATACCTAATTATCAGAAACGGAAGCTAATTATCAGAAACGGAAGCTAATTATCTGATATTGCAGCTAATTATAAGAATTGCACCTAATTATTAGAAACTATACCTAATTATAAGCAATTGAAGCTAATTATTTGTTATCGCACCTAATTATCAGAAACTAAACCTAATTATAAGCAATTGAAGCTAATTATTTGTTATTGCACCTAATTATCAGAAACTAAACCTAATTTTAAGCAATTGAAGCTAATTATCTGATATTGCACCAACTTATCTGATATTGCACCTAATTATCAGAAACGGAAGCTAATTATCAGAAACGGAAGCTAATTATCTGATATTGCAGCTAATTATAAGAATTGCACCTAATTATTAGAAACTATACCTAATTATAAGCAATTGAAGCTAATTATTTGTTATCGCACCTAATTATCAAAAACTAAACCTAATTATAAGCAATTGCAGCTAATTATAAGAAACTATACCTAATTATCAGAAACGGAAGCTAATTATCAGAAACGGAAGCTAATTATCTGATATTGCAGCTAGTTATAAGAATTGCACCTAATTATTAGAAACTATACCTAATTATAAGCAATTGAAGCTAATTATTTGTTATCGCACCTAATTATCAAAAACTAAACCTAATTATAAGCAATTGAAGCTAATTATCTGATATTGCACCTGGTTATCAGAAACTGTACGCAATTATCAGAAGTTGAAGCTAATTATCTGATATTGTGCCTAATTATCAGCAATTGATGCTAATTATCAAAAATTGCACCTAATTGTATTACTAATTATAAGAAACTCTGCCTAATTATCAGAAACTGAACTAATTATAAGCAATTGAAGCTAATTATTTGTCATTGCACCTAATTATCAGAAGCTAAACCCAATTATCAGAAACTGAACCTAGTTATCTGATATTGCACCTAATTATAAGAATACACCTAAATCAGAAACTGAACTATTTATAAGCAATTGAAGCTAATTATTTGTTATTGCACCTAATTGTAGGAAACCAAACCCACTTTTCAGAAACTGAACCTATTTATTCGATATTGCACCTAATTATCTGATATTGTGCCTAATTATAAGAAACTATACCTAATTATAAGCAATTGAACTAATTATCTATATTCACCAATTATAGAACGGAATAATATCAGAAACGGAAGCTAATTATCGGTATTCACCTAAATAAAACTAACCCTTAAAGCAATTGAAGCTAATCCTATATCCACCTAATATCGAAACTAAACCTAATTATAAGCAATTGAAGCTAATTATTTGTTATTCACCTAATTATCAAAACTAAACCTAATATAAGCAACTGAAGCTAATTATAATTAGTAATTATAGAATTGCACCTAATTATAGAAACTAACTAATTATAAGAAGCTAATTATTGATATTGCAGCTAATTAAAGAATGACCTAATATCAGAAACTGAACCTAATTATAGCAATTGAAGCTAATTATCTGTTATTGCACCTAATTATCAAAACTAAACCTAATTATAAGCAATTGAAGCTAATTATCTGATATTCACCTTTATCTGATACCACTAATATCAGAAACGGAAGCTAATTATCGAATTGGCCTAATTATCAGAATGAGCTAATTATCAAAATTGCACCTAATTGTTGTTATGACCTAATTATAAGAAACTAACTAATTATCAGAAACGGAAGCTACTTATCAGAAACGGAAGCTAATTATCAGATATTGTAGCTAATTATAAGAATTGCACCTGATTATTAGAAACAATACCTAATTATAAGCAATTGAAGCTAATTATTTGTTATCGCACCTAATTATCAGAAACTAAACCTAATTATAAGCAATTGAAGCTAATTATCTGATATTGCACCAAATTATCAGAAACTGTACCTAATTATCAGAAACTAAACTAATAGATAATTGAAGCTAATTATCTGATATTGCAGCTAATTATAAGAAACTAAACCTAATTATCAGAAACTGAACCTAATTATAAGCAATTGAAGCTAATTATTCGTTATTGCACCTAATTATAAGAAACTATACCTAATTATAAGCAATTGAAGCTAATTGTCTGATATTGCACCAAATTATCAGAAACGAAAGATAATTATCAGAAACGGAAGCTAATTATCGGATATTGCACCTAATTATCGGACACTAAATCCAACTATCAGAAACTGAACCTAATAATGTGATATTGCACCTAATTATCTGATATTGTGCCTAATTATCAGAAACTATGTATACCTAATTATAAGCAATTGAAGTTAGTTATCTAATATTGCACCTAAGTATCAGTAACTGAACCTGATTATCAGAAACTAAAGCTAATTATCTGATATTGCACCTAATTATAAGAAACTATACCTAATTATCAGAAACTGAACTAATTATAAGCAATTGAAGCTAGTTATTTGTTACTGCACCTAATTATCGGAAACTAAACCCAATTATCAGAAATTGAACCTAATTATCTGATATTGCACCTATTTATCTGATATTGGGCCTAATTATCAGAAACTATATATACCTAATTATAAGCAATTGAAGTTAATTATCTGATATTGCACCTAAGTATCAGTAACTGAACCTGATTATCAGAAACTAAAGCTAATTATCTGATATTGCACCTAATTATAAGAAACTATGCCTAATTATCCGAAACTGAACTAATTATAAGCAATTCAAGCTAATTATTTGTTATTGCACCTAATTATCAGAGACTAAATATAATTACAAGCAATTGAAGCTAATTATTAGTTATTGCACTTAATTATCAGAAACTAAACCTAATTATAAGCAATTGAAGCTAATTATCTGATATTGCAGCTAATTATAAGAATTGCACCTAATTATTAGAAACTATACCTAATTATAAGCAGTTGAAGCTAATCTGTGCATAAATCTGCACACAAACGTTACTGAAAATTAGTTTCTGCACAGATTTCCTGTATAGATTTGTAGATTGAAGAAAGACTTCTGCACAGATTTAATAGTTTTTTCCTTAAAACCTGTGCAGAAAGGCTTCACTGTTAATCAGAATTTATATAGACTCTATCTAAATCTTGTTCGTGACCGCTTACATTTTTAAGCTTTCATTATGTAAACTTACTTGATTTGTTCACATGTGTTCTGCACAAAAATACGTCGGGGCCCATTTTAGTTATCCCAATTGCTGCTATCTAGCTAAAGTAATCGCTTGCCAAAGATGGAAAGTAGGCAAAACCCAGGTTGCGCTTACATTTTAGCTAATTTTTCTGCAACGAAGAGCGAATTCACAATAATTAAAAAGGATCCCCAGATATTTGGTAGAGGTATCCAGTGATGTCACCGATGTCTCATCAAAAAATTTACCTGCAAAAAATCTGAAATATTGTAATTCCTCAAAAATCTGTCACAACATTTTTCCAAAATCAAAATTGATTTGATTGTATTCATTAAAAAGAAAAAATGCACGGCTACATTTTGATATAAAAATGGTTTCTTAACCCCAAATAATGAATGAGTAATAATGGTTCAAAGTTGATGTCTCAAAAGGAATCACCACCTTTTAGACACTTTAAGACCCTCCCCTTTATTGTTTGTCATAAATTTGTGCAGATTCTGCAAAGTTTCTTAATTTGTATGCAGATTCTGTGCAACTGCTCGATCTAAAGAAAGCAATTCTGCACAGATTTATGTCTACTTCTGTACAGAAACTTTGTTAAAATTAACAAATCTGCACAGATTTAACACATTTTAAAAAATTTTCTGTGCAGTTTTATTGCGTTCTGTATAGAAAAATAATGAATTCTACATATTCGATAAACATGGTGTACCTTAGTTAGTTTGACAGACGCATAATTATCAGAAACTAATTATCTGATAGTGCAGCTAATTATAAGAAACAATACCTAATTATAAGTAATTGAAGCTAATTATTTGTTATCGCACGTAATTATCAGAAACTAAACCTAATTATAAGCAATTGAAGCTAATTATTTGTTATTGCTCCTAATTATCAGAAATTAAACCTAATTATAAGCAATTGCAGCTACTTATGAGAAACTATACCTAATTATCAGAAATGGAAGCTAATTATCAGAAACGGAAGCTAATTATCTGATATTGCAGCTAATTATAAGAATTGCACCTAATTATTAGAAACTATACCTAATTATAAGCAATTGAAGCTAATTATTTGTTATCGCACCTAATTATCAAAAACTAAACCTAATTATAAGCAATTGAAGCTAATTAGTTGCTATTGAAACTATACCTAGTTATCAGAAACGGAAGCTAATTATCAGAAACGGAAGCTAATTATCTGATATTTCAGCTAATTATAAGAAACCATACCTAATTATAAGAATTGAAGCTAATTATACATATCAGAAACTAAACCTAATTATAAGCAATTGAAGCTAATTATCTGATATTGCAGCTAATTATAAGAATTGCACCTAATTATCAGAAACTAAACCTAATTATAAGCAATTGAAGCTAATTATCAGAAACGGAAGCTAATTATCTGATATTGCAGCTAATTATAAGAATTGCACCTAATTATCAGAAACTAAACCTAATTATAAGCAATTGAAGCTAATTATTTGTTATCGCACCTAATTATCAAAAACTAAACCTAATTATAAGCAATTGCAGCTAATTATAAGAAACTATACCTAATTATCAGAAACGGAAGCTAATTATCAGAAACGGAAGCTAATTATCTGATATTGCAGCTAATTATAAGAATTGCACCTAATTATCAGAAACTAAACCTAATTATAAGCAATTGAAGCTAATTATTAGTTATTGCACCTAATTATCAGAAACTAAACCTAATTATAAGCAATTGAAGCTAATTATTTGTTATCGCACCTAATTATCAAAAACTAAACCTAATTATAAGAATTGCACCTAATTATTAGAAACTATACCTAATTATAAGCAATTGAAGCTAATTATTTGTTATCGCACCTAATTATCAAAAACTAAACCTAATTATAAGCAATTGCAGCTAATTATAAGAAACTATACCTAATTATCAGAAATGGAAGCTAATTATCAGAAACGGAAGCTAATTATCTGATATTGCAGCTAATTATAAGAATTGCACCTAATTATTAGAAACTATACCTAATTATAAGCAATTGAAGCTAATTATTTGTTATCACACCAAATTATCAGAAACTAAACCTGGTTATAAGCAATTGAAGCTAATTATTTGTTATTGCACCTAATTATCAGAAACTAAACCTAATTTTAAGCAATTGAAGCTAATTATCTGATATTGCTCCTAATTATCAGACACTAAACCTAATTATAAGCACTTGAAGTTAATTATCTGATATTGCACCTAAGTATCAGTAACTGAACCTGATTATCAGAAACTAAAGCTAATTATCTGATATTGCACCTAATTATAAGAAACTATGCCTAATTATCAGAAACTGAACTAATTATAAGCAATTGAAGCTAATTATTTGTTATTGCTCCTAATTATCGGACACTAAGTCCAATTATCAGAAACTGAACCTAATAATCTGATATTGCACCTAATTATCTGATATTGTGCCTAATTATCAGAAACTATGTATACCTAATTATAAGCAATTGAAGTTAATTATCTGATATTGCACCTAAGTATCAGTAACTGAACCTGATTATCAGAAACTAAAGCTAATTATCTGATATTGCACCTAATTATAAGAAACTATGCCTAATTATCCGAAACTGAACTAATTATAAGCAATTCAAGCTAATTATTAGTTATTGAACCTAATTATCAGAAATGAAACCTAATTATAAGCAATTGCAGCTAATTATAAGAAACAATACCTAATTATAAGCAATTGAAGCTAATTATTTGTTATCGCACGTAATTATCAGAAACTAAACCTAATTATAAGCAATTGACGCTAATTATTTGTTATTGAACCTAATTATCAGAAATGAAACCTAATTATAAGCAATTGCAGCTAATTATAAGAAACTATACCTAATTATCAGAAATGGAATCTAATTATCAGAAACGGAAGCTACTTATCTGATATTGCAGCTAGTTATAAGAATTGCACCTAATTATTAGAAACTAAACCTAATTATAAGCAATTGAAGCTAATTATTTGTTATCGCACCTAATTATCAAAAACTAAACCTAATTATAAGCAATTGCAGCTAATTATAAGAAACTATACCTAATTATCAGAAATGGAAGCTAATTATCAGAAACGGAAGCTAATTATCTGATATTGCAGCTAATTATAAGAATTGCACCTAATTATTAGAAACTAAACCTAATTATAAGCAATTGAAGCTAATGATTTGTTATTGCACCTCATTATCAGAAACTAAACCTAATTATAAGCAATTGAAGCTAATTATTTGTTATGGCACCTAATTATCAGAAATTAAACCTAATTATAAGAATTGCACCTAATTATTAGAAACTATGCCTAATTATAAGCAATTGACGCTAATTATTTGTTATCGCACCTAATTATCAAAAACTAAACCTAATTATAAGCAATCGCAGCTAATTATAAGAAACTATACATAATTATCAGAAATGGAAGCTAATTATCAGAAACGGAAGCTAATTATCTGATATTGCAGCTAATTATAAGAATTGCACCTAATTATTAGAAACTATACCTAATTATAAGCAATTGAAGCTAATTATTTGTTATCACACCTAATTATCAGAAACTAAACCTAATTATAAGCAATTGAAGCTAATTATTTGTTATTGCACCTAATTATAGGAAACTAAACATAATTACAAGCAATTGAAGCTAATTATTTGTTATCGCACCTAATTATCAGAAACTATATATACCTAATTATAAGCACTTGAAGTTAATTATCTGATATTGCACCTAAGTATCAGTAACTGAACCTGATTATCAGAAACTAAAGCTAATTATCTGATATTGCACCTAATTATAAGAAACTATGCCTAATTATCAGAAACTGAACTAATTATAAGCAATTGAAGCTAATTATTTGTTATTGCTCCTAATTATCGGACACTAAGTCCAATTATCAGAAACTGAACCTAATAATCTGATATTGCACCTAATTATCTGATATTGTGCCTAATTATCAGAAACTATGTATACCTAATTATAAGCAATTGAAGTTAATTATCTGATATTGCACCTAAGTATCAGTAACTGAACCTGATTATCAGAAACTAAAGCTAATTATCTGATATTGCACCTAATTATAAGAAACTATGCCTAATTATCCGAAACTGAACTAATTATAAGCAATTCAAGCTAATTATTTGTTATTGCACCTAATTATCAGAGACTAAACATAATTACAAGCAATTGAAGCTAATTATTAGTTATTGCACCTAATTATCAGAAACTAAACCTAATTATAAGCAATTGAAGCTAATTATCTGATATTGCAGCTAATTATAAGAATTGCACCTAATTATTAGAAACTATACCTAATTATAAGCAGTTGAAGCTAATCTGTGCATAAATCTGCACAGAAACGTTACTGAAAATTAGTTTCTGCACAGATTTCCTGTATAGATTTGTAGATTGAAGAAAGATTTCTGCACAGATTTAATAGTTTTTGCCTTAAAACCTGTGCAGAAAGGCTTCACTGTTAATCAGAATTTATATAGACTCTATCTAAATCTTGTTCGTGACCGCTTACATTTTTAAGCTTTCATTATGTAAACTTACTTGATTTGTTCACATGTGTTCTGAACAAAAATACGTCGGGGCCCATTTTAGTTAACCCAATTGCTGCTTTCTAGCTAAAGTAATCGCTTGCCAAAGATGGAAAGTAGGCAAAACCCAGGTTGCGCTTACATTTTAGCTAATTTTTCTGCAACGAAGTGCGAATTCACAATAATTAAAAAGGATCCCCAGATATTTGGTAGAGGTATCCAGTGATGTCACCGATGTCTCATCAAAAAATTTACCTGGAAAAAGTCTGAAATATTGTAATTCCTCAAAAATCTGTCACAACATTTTTCCAAAATCAAAATTGATTTGATTGTATTCATTAAAAAGAAAAAATACACGGCTACATTTTGATATAAAAATGGTTTCTTAACCCCAAATAATGAATGAGTAATAATGGTTCAAAGTTGATGTCTCAAAAGGAATCACCACCTTTTAGACACTTTAAGACCCTCCCCTTTATTGTTTGTTATAAATTTGTGCAGATTCTGCAAAGTTTCTTAATTTGTATGCAGATTCTGTGCAACTGCTCAATCTAAAGAAAGCAATTCTGCACAGATTTATGTCTACTTCTGTACAGAAACTTTGTTAAAATTAACAAATCTGCACAGATTTAACACATTTTAAAAAATTTTCTGTGCAGTTTTATTGCGTTCTGTATAGAAAAATAATGAATTCTACATATTCGATAAACATGGTGTACCTTAGTTAGTTTGACAGACGCATAATTATCAGAAACTAATTATCTGATATTGCAGCTAATTATAAGAAACAATACCTAATTATAAGCAATTGAAGCTAATCATTTGTTATCGCACGTAATTATCAGAAACTAAACCTAATTATAAGCAATTGAAGCTAATTATTTGTTATTGCACCTAATTATCAGAAATTAAACCTAATTACAAGCAATTGCAGCTACTTATGAGAAACTATACCTAATTATCAGAAATAGAAGCTAATTATCAGAACCGGAAGCTAATGTGAAGTATTTCAGTCAGATCAAGAGTTATTTTCATCTGAAATTATAAAAGTGCACTGCTAACTTCACGATAAATTCATATTTCGTCATTTCCAATTGAATTTCTAAAATGTACTGTTAAATTCACGAACGGTCATAATAAATTGTCACTTCTGTGTACGGTCCAAGGCCGGACTAGCTAATTCTCTCGATCATTCAAAATTGAGCGCGCACTTCAGTTGAGGGTGAACTTCTCGTCAGAATAGGCGGTTCTTTTCAAGCTCTGCACGCCTCATTGATTTTGTCTATTTGGGGGCGCCTATTGTCTGCTGGATTACTGTAGCCGGGGGTCTTCTCCGCGGGTCTGTTTGTTTTGTTTTGTTTAAATTTGTGCTCTGGTGCTTGTGAGCAAAATTTATTGAGTGTCTGGTTTATTCTATAATATCTTTGGTATTTTGAGAAGCTTAATAAAGTTGTAATTTTTTGTGAAGTAAACTCGTATTTTAGATTGGCTTGTCTCTTTTACTGTAGGCTAGGGTAATTGGACGGTAGGAGTCTGACCTGCGCACACTCAGTCGAATCGTTGCAATCTTCGAAATTTCCAGAAATTCGCTTGTCGGGGGTCACGCTCTCAGAGCGTACTTTCTACAAGTCTATTTCTGTGATTCAAATTTGTTTGTTCAGAGATCGTATAGTCTAAATCTCTACACCTGGTTTAATAGTGCTAAAATTTGTTAAAAACTGTAATGAATATGTAAAAAATTTCAATCCTAAGCTCATTTCCTGTGTACCATAGTAATAGTTTGTTCAACTGACAAAAAGTATAGGAGTTAGGCATTCACGCCATGTCACAGACACTAATTAGCTGGTCCTCTGATTTATTTTGCTTGACAATTGACCAAGAATTTTGTTAATTGCTCGCAATCCTTTATTTTGCGGGCTCAGAAACTAGTCATGTTTCTTTTGTGCATTAAAGTGTGAAAAACTAGCAATTACGGTCTGCGATTCTACAATCCTTTTAACAAACAGTCATAGTCATCTTGAAGATGTGTAGGAATCTTGGCTTGAGACGATGAGTCATCAAATGGATCATTAGCTAATTATGCCAATTAATCAGTATAGTGTTGGTTTCTTGTAATGTTCAGTCGGCCTATAGCGCCATTTGATGTATTAGCTGTGCCTCCATCCTTTATTGTTAAGTTATTTCAATAATTACATTTGTACGCCAACATTGCCTCATGTTTGACTAGGGTAGGACTTTAGTTTAGGGATCTACTTTTGATCGGGAGTTGCATCCTCTCGGTGAACCTGCATTAATGGCCACCCAATTCCCGGTTTAGTTCCGGACAGTAAGCCGGGGATTGATATTTGGCACCCGTGACAGGACCACTGTCCGGTTTGTCAAATTTCAAAATTTGTTTAGTTTGACAATTTTCATATATAAAAAACTTTTTCATTTTTTGCGATTTGAGCAAAAAGCTTTCTATTTTCGGAAAGCTCCTGATTTGGAGATTCTTTTGTGATACTTAGTTTTTTGTAAAAACGACTTTTAATTTTTTCGATTTTTGATGGTGCAACTTTGAATTTTTGAAAAATGGAAAATTTAGGAATGGGTAGCCAGGGTGGTTGCACACCCTCCCCCCCTCCCCCCAGGTAGTTTGAGGCGGGGAATTCAACTGGAAACTGCATAGTGTTATTGGGGCAGCCCAATAACCTATAATTAAACAAAGTTTAGGTAGATTTAAGCAACCCCCCTCCCCCCCAAACCCACTCAAGACGGGAATAAAATTTTCAAAATTCGTATTTTGGACGTTTTTTAGACCTCCTGGTTCTAAAAATTCCTGTTTTCGGGAATATTTAACACTAGGAAAGTATTAGAAGTGCACTAGAGGCAAAATGTGGAATTTTTGGTCAAAATTTTGATATTTTTTAGCCCCCCCCAAGACATTTCTGGGTCGATTTAGGCCAAAATCTTGCTCGTTCGGCCTGAAATATATTTTTTGGGCGTTGTTTTCACGCTCACGAACCTATTTTAAGCAATTTAAAGGCAAAATTTAGAAAATTGTGTCGAAATTTTGAAAAATTTTTGACCTTCCCAAGGCATTTTTGAGGTCAAAATCGGTTATTTTTTCGTAGTGATGTTTCAGGCACTGAAACTGAAACCGAAACTAGGTTTCAGATTGTACAGGTTTCAGTTTCAGGCACTGAAACTGAAACTTAAACTGAAACTATTTTGGGATGAGACCTGAAACTAGAACTGAAACTGAAACTATTTTAGGCGACCGACTGAAACTGAAACTGAAACTAAATAATGGGTAAAGACCTGAAACTCGGACTGAAACTAGTTTCAGTCTTTTCCAAACATGAAGATTTGAAGGGTTTTAAGCAGTGTTTTGTTAATACTCTGCAGTAGGAGAATAAATAATCATAAATTTATGCATAACGTTATGTCTCAGGTCTGGAAACTACAGTTTTTCGAATGAACTGAAACTGAAACTCCGACTGAAAGTAAAACTGAAACTGAAATTATTTTGCGATCCCGACTGAAACTGAAACTGAAACTGAAAATATTTTTGAAGGAGACCTGAAACTGAAACTGAAACCGTCTTGGACCGCCGACTGAAACTGAAACTGAAACTGAAACTAAAATTAGTTACTAAAACAACACTAATTTTTCGTTATTTAGGGCCTAATAAATTTTTGGAGCGTTATTTTTACTCTAAAAACTTGATTTGGGGAATTTTAAGGCCAAAATTAAGGCCAAAACCACTAAAATCCCATTTTCAATTTCTTTCCCGGATTATAGTTTCGTTTTTGGCATTTTCGAACAGTTTTTTCAGCTCTGGTGAGTCAAAAGCAAAAGCCTGAGTCGGTCTTACTGTCTACACTGCACAGAAAATGCGAAAAATAATGTCCGACACCCCCCCCCGAATTCTTACGCCACTTGTGACTTTTTGATTTTTTTTAGATTTTTGGGTCAATTTGAAGCGAAATTCTGTTTTGTGTGCGCGTACGTATTAAATTCTGACCAGGCGCGTGTCATTTTGGTCTTGTTTTCGCGAAAAATGCACTTTTAAACGGCTTTTTGACGAAGTTTTGCCCCCTTTGAAACATACGTACCTTAGAAAACGGCCAATTTTAGTTGATTTTAAGGCAAAGAAAAGGTCACACATGCGCTGAATATGCTGCTTTCGTGTAATTATGCCCATTTTGCGAAAGAAACATGCCCCCTCCCCAGATGTTTCGTCGACAATTTTCGCTTTTTCCTGTGTTTGAGCAAATTTTATTTTCGGGGCGCAATTGTGTTTTTTTTCAAGCAGTATTTTTGTCAGTTTTGCTTTGGTATACGTACCATTTGTTGTTTTGAACTCGTAGCACACAGCGTATCAAACGAACATACATAACTGAGCAGTTTCGGGTTTTTTTCGGCGCCCCCCCCCCTTACCAAAGTTGCTATTTTCGAATTTTTTTGAAACTGCTTGCATTTTCCTACATAATTGGCCACTGCAATTTTACAATGCGTAGAACTATTCATTTTCGGGGCAGAAATTTCCATATGAGTCAGTTTCGGCGGTGTTGTTTCTGCCACAGAGTTGGTCTTTAGTGGCTACATGCCCTTTACGTATAAATATTTTTCGAAGCCAAATTCCTTTTAGTGATCAGTCTCGTAATATTTTCAAAGACACACAGCCCAGTCATTTAGCGTTTTTGCCGAGAGCAACCAATTTTTCCTCAAATTTTTCGTTTTTGCCCCCACATGGAAATAACTCAAGAAGTGGTTTTTCTCCGCCAAGTCTGCTCAGCCTATATGTGCCCCCACCTATCAGATGCTTCTCTCGTGGTTTCGTCGGTTTTCCAAACGCGAATTCTAATTTTTTGAGACGTGCAACTCACGGAATCCGCAATAGTCACAATTTGATCTCGCCTGCATTTCCCAGATTTCCAACTTTTTCTGGTCGAAATTCAAGTTCTACGTACCGAAGCGAATTCAATGTTAGGCATCGTTGCTCCATCAGAAACTACACCAGAGACAACTATTTGTTTCGTCCTAACCCTCAAACTTTTTTTCTGTGACGAAACATCCATCTAAAAATGTTCATTTTCGAACCTCTGATGTATGTCCGGATTTTTCAGGCGAAAAATTTTTTGCGAACCCCCAGCACCAAATGACCACAGCAGTGAGGAGTAGCCCTATGAACTGCTACTATAACCGGTATCCATTCCCTCGATTCGATTTTCCAAGATTTTCTAGAGGCCAAAACCTTTTTCAACATGGCGATATGCCAAATCTCAAAACTTTCCGGGTCGATTTCCAATTTCTTGTTCTCAAAGCCCAATGAACGGTAGTTTTATTTCAAGCGCGATGTTCTCGAACAGACTTTCACATTTTATCCCTCGAATTTTGGTTTCTTCGAACGAAATTTTGTAAAATCTGCTTTTTTGACCCCCCAAACCAGATCATACCACCCCAAACAAAAAGTGACTTGTTTCAACAGTACTCTTTCTAGTAATTTGAATCAAAGCAACCAAAGCATCAATCCAAGCAGGCACATAACCTTGTCAGAAACTACCAGGACCAAAATTTTCCTGAATCAAGGTCTCACGTTACGGCTACTTCAAATTCGACTCAGTGGTCGCAGTCTGGTCAGATGGACAATGATCAAGAAGCTACTTCTTCAGAATATGCTGATCTCAATGATGATTTGACTTTTGCACTGCACGAATTGAGCACTACGACCCAACTCAAGATGTTTTCAAAGGCACCATACTCTCAATAATTGATGATAAATCCACAAATTCTGTACAATGTTATGAAGCGATAGTTCAATTGCGTGAACGTCCTGGAAGTTCGAATGATTTGGAAGTGGAATGTATACGTATCCCAGATCCTGATTTCGCTGGCAAACATTTAACAGCGGAGGTTTACGCTGAACCGTCAAGTATGGATTTTGCCAGCTCGAATGGCTCGAATACAATGGAATCAAACAAAGCTCTGATGGAATGTGGCTCTATGAATAATACTTCAGCTGTTATGGGAATTGCAGTAAATATTGCCCTAAATGCTGGTTGTGGTTTGGATTTATTATTTAATGAAGAAAAGCGAAAAGAAAGTGCTGATAGCATGGATAAAAGCACTGATGAAAAGCTGAAGAAATATACGTATACGGATGCAGAAAATGGATTTGTTTCGGAAAGAAAAGATTTGGTTATAATTCCTCAGCCACGAGCTTTGTCATCGCCATTCTCAGCAATTGGTTTTTAATACGGGATGTACGTATATACATGGAATACGTATGCAAAGCAATGGGGGGCTTTGATTAGGACTCTGGTCACTGGGCTCTCAACATCATAATTGCGCGCAACTTGTATGACCATCTTCAAGCTAGTGCGTAGCTGCTACACAAAAGCGCATGTCGTAGGTCTCTACGTTGTGTTTTTGTGGTGATGGTAGCATGGTTTCATTCCTTTTTCTTTTTTCTTTTTCATTTGTTACTTTCAATATTCTACTTTTCTCAGTAATCTTTTTTGTTTTGTATTTTTATCAGTCATTTAACCGGAATTTACTGAAAGCTACGTGCAGTACTTTTTCTAATCTGTATTTGGTCTGTTTATCTTATCGGAATTATTGGAATTTTTCGAATTTATTGAAATGCAAGCAAAGTTTATCCGTTAACCAGTACACACCGTACATATTGATGGTTAACCAGAAAGAAAGAAGGAATAATAAGAGGCAATATAATTAATACATTCAAGCTTAAAACACCTCAGCTACGTTTAAACGACGAATTATCCATATTTGAAGTTTGGCTTGCTATCTATCATATACTTTTGTCGTATTTAACCCATATATACAGTTCATCCAATATTATTTATGAAGTTCGTTAATATTTTGTTCGTTTACCGGTATACTTTGCATTCTATTAACTGGCATTACCAGTTTGGCATTTTCTTCATTACTTTGTTTTGTATTTTTTCGTTTAATCTTTGCCGTATAATTCTAAAAACCAAAAATATTGCGTTAATTCTTATGTAGTTTATCTGTTGTACAGTTATTTTTGTATTCTTTTGTCATTATGCTTCGGCAAGCCACACTTCATAGCGAATTATGTCTATGCTTGTATACTTTTATGCAACGACTTCGAGTTAACTCTTCTGTTTATTCAAGCATACCTGTTCAAACAAAAGTGATCTTTGTAAAAACGTAGAACTTCTTTTCTTCTTTCTTTTTTGTTTTTTCTCTCAAGTAATTCTTTTCTTTTACGAATTCTTGGCACAAAAATCTCTAGTTCAAGTAAGCATATTTTCATAAATGTTTGTCTAACCCCTTATGTTTGACCTTCACAGCTTTTTGGAACGGTGCTTCACACGGTGTTATCTACGGTGCAGGTTGCCGGTGCAGTCAGCCTTGCAACCAGGCTCGAGGGCGGGGGCCCCACAGAAGCCATACCAGTGCCATACCATAACAGAACTATATATTCGTCATATTTGTTGTCATTTTTGTAATAGTCTTTAACTCTTGTCTTTTAAAAGTTTATTATTCACTTAAAGCTTGCCTTAATTTTTGAACTGTTGTACTGTTTATATTTGTTTTTCTGTTTAGCTACGGTTTTGCGTTTTTGTTTAGCTATGTTTTCGCGTAAGTACTTTGTTTGATTCGTATGTATTCATTTCTTTCGCGCGGGGTGAAACGATAAGAAAAACTTGAAAAACTTAAAGTTGAGAACTTTGATAGTATGTTGTTAGCTTATATTTGTAGGACTTATTAGGGTATATAAATATATATATATATATATATATATAATTGTTGTTTGTTCAATTATGCGTGAAATTACCATTGAAATTTATTGGAATTTTGTATTTTTCTTTAAACTGCTGTTTCCTAATGCACAATTCCGAGAGATAAGGGCTTTAAGCCAAGGGCCAAGAGTTGAGCTAGGACGGGTTGTGCTGTAAACGGCAGTTTCTGTCTGGGCTTTCTGTACTTTAACCTGTGAACCTGTAATCCTGTTGTAGTTGTAATTGTCTGTTAGAAAATGCCTAGTATATTTGTTTTGTCATAGTATTTTGTCGTATTCTATATTTTGGACTTCGTTGTACAGTATAATTTGTTTAGTTTAGAACGTTGGATGTTTTGTTGTTGTCTACTATAAATGCAAAATTTACTCTTTGAAAATCGTTGTACATGTACTATGTCGTATTTAACATTTTGAACTCTTGCTGTAAAGTATAACTTGTCGTATTTACTCTCTGTATAGAAATTCATTAACTGCATTGTTTAATCCGGATTTGTAATTGTCAGTGTGTAAGATTTGTGTGTTGGGATGAGGTGAGTGCAAGAGCGGTTTTCTGACCATAGAGGCATTTGGGTTCTACTTTTTCATATGGGGTTTCGTTCCTTTGTTTTCTATTCCTAATTATTCTCTTTTCATTATCTAAATTTGAATCGCAGTATCGTTTAAAATGTTATCAAGTTACGTGCAAGTAAGCAGTTCATCCCCAGTTTCACTTAGCCTGCATTTGACTCCCAATTCGCTGCCAAGCTTTCTATTTTTAAACTTTGTACTTTCTTTTGTAAGTCGCTTGGCTTACTTACGAAGTTACTTTTCTTTCATGGGCAGTAAAAGCGCCAGGACTTCTTAGCGGTAGGTTACTGGTCGCCCATGTAGTTTTTATTTTTCTTGAAATTTCCCAGCAATTTTAATTAACGAATTATGGTAGCAACTCTCGTTATCTCTGAATTTTTAGCAGGTGCTAAAAAACTTTCGCAGGGAGATGATGTAAAAAAATAGCAATTACGGTCTGCGATTCTACCATCCGTTTAACAAACGGTCATAGTAATCTTGAAGATGTGTAGGAAGGTTAGAGGTCCTAAAAGCTAGAGGTTTTTTAAAATTAGAAGCACTTTGGAAACTTTTCAGGCCATTTTGTGGTTAGCGGATGCGAAATTTGACTGTGCATTTATGTGTGCATTTTTAAATATGAGTGTGCATTTTGGAAAAAAGTGTGCATATGCACAATAAAATGCACAAAAAACAAATCCTGCTCCAACTAAACATTTAGTATTAATGCTTCAAAGTTGATGACTCCAAAAAGAAAATGTCAGCTCAAAAGTAATTGCGTATCCTACCGACATACAAGAAAAAGTTAAACTCCTACTTGTTGGAAAATAATACCGTATAATGGGTTTCGAAAAACTTCCAAAAGACTACATTCAAAAGCTAGAGAAATTTTCAGAATACCAGACTGAAAGTTTATATTTAAAAGCTAGAAAAATTTTGAAAATTTGCATGCTGAAAACTTAATGTTTGGTTACTTTTTTCAAATCATCTGTGACAAATTACGTTGGAACCGGTCCGGTTCCAAATGCTATCGGTTCCGGTTCCGGTTCTAAAAATCCTTCCGGTTCCGTTTCTACCGGATCCAGTGGAACCGATCCGAGCACTACCGTGAAGGTCTCTAGTTCAAATATAGCAAAAGTTTTAATGTCATGAACAAGTTGGGCTATGTTTCGACAAAGACCACGCTGCTTAACAAGCCGACCATTTTGATTTCGCTAAATTCAATGTTTGGACTGACGACGAAGACCAAGGCAAACCATAAAGTTTGCGATTTGTTTAAAAGCTGCTTATACGAGCGTTATTTAACGTTTTGCTGGTAAAGCATAAGTTGTTTTGACCTCTTGAGTACACGCTAAACTGAAGTGAAAACTGGACTTGTGGTTTGTATTGTGAAACCCCAAATATGCAATTTTTCATTGACATCGCAGCCAAAACATGTTTTAAAGTTTGTGAGTTTTGTACTCAGTTTTGTCGAAAACATACCCATACCAAATTGTAGCTCGTTTGATCAACTTTTAGTGCCTGGGGAAAGCTTGTGAGACTTCACCCCTTAGAGACCACTGACCTCTCAGCCCAGTCGTTAGGCTACCTTTCTGCTATGTGCTGACTGTTGTTAATTAAAATCTATTGAATTTAAAATACAATGGATCAGTCGTTATAATACTCAGATGTGATTGTTGAATTGCCTAGCTGAATAAGTTATGTTAGTTCCAAGATACGAGTGTTCACCGCTTTAGGTGAGAATTTCATAAACGAAAAGTGTGAAACTACTACTAAAACTGCATATTTATACTATGCTATAAAAAGAGGAGGAATCTAGCCACCAACACTAATAAGCCACATCCCGTTCCCATTTGCTGGACGGTAAGTAGCTAACAGCCAATCAGATAGCAGAGACACCATCAAACGGTTGTATCACTGTCTTGAAGGAGGATTAAGGATTTGAGGATTTGAGGATATCGCCAAAAGCGTCCGCGTTTAGTGTGTTGCCGAAGCAGAATCCGATTGCCTTCACAAGACGTGGCCCTGTTTCGCCGATAAAAAAGAGCCTGTCTGAAAATAATCTACAAGTACCGCTAATCTGCCCTGTCTCTGCAATTTGATTTGCTGGCGCCTAGCTCCACTGAATGAATGGGTGGTTATGTTCTGGTGACCCCCCTCCCCGGAATGGAGACCGATTCCTGGCTGGAGCACAGTTTCGCAATACGTAATAAAATCAAGCGGCTTGCTCTTTATCCATAACACAAATCTATAGTGCAATAATGCACTCATGGTACCAGATTTTGGTGCCAACATATTAGCAAAAACACAGTTGAGCTCATATTTACCTCGGACCCACAAATAAATACTTTCTCCAAAAATCAGATGATAGCCTTCCTTGTTTCCATTGTTCCAATTATCCATCGATCAACTCATCGCTGATAGAACAAAAAACATATAGACACAGACAAAGACAAATCTAATCAGCTAAAATATACACAAAATAAACATCAATTATTACTAATGATTCAGAAATATTGAAAACTGAAGGGACGCGATGAGATTTTCCACTTATTGAAAAATTTAATATTATTGGAACGTGCTATTTTAACACATTTTCATCAAGAACATTTTGGAAATTGGTTATAAATGTTAAAGTTTACAACTTGTTCAATTACAAATATCATGCACATGCAACAGTACCTACGTGAACATATGTAGCTAACAATAACTCATTCACTCCAAGAAACCGCTCAAAATCCACACAAACGCCACATGCATACACAAACACATACAGTAATATGGCTTTTTAATTAGAGATTTGCTTTGTAAAGCGATTCTAACGGGAATGTATGCTAATCGATGTAATAACCAAACTGTTTTCAATATAGCACCGACTAGCATACCAGCGTTGGGAGTTACCAAAACCCTCTTTTGTACTGCGTGAGATTACAGCACTGCAGTCTCCCTCAAGTGTACTACTGTAATCTTACGCTTCTGCATTTTCGATTTTCTCGCATTTTTTCTTTTGCATTTTTAACGGGTAGTTTTGCAGGCATCACAACAAGTCGCACAATACCACAAACACTACAGTACAGATACAACAAACGACTCTTGTCGTTTATCATATTAAGTATGTAACACGTACGTTTTCCAAAATCACGGCTTTGGTTTTGGTGTTCCAAAAGTGTTAAGAGTTGTCTGTAGCCAAATTTAATTACTAAATCTACAGGTACAAAAAGTTTAATAAAGTTACGAGAAAGTTTTAAAAAGTTGTACTCTAATGAGCAGATCTACAAGTATTATTTCAAAAGCTCAAACCTCAGCCGACCGCTCTCAACCAAGAAAAATAACACAAATGAGTTTTTCTCGGGGTTCTTTTAATTTATACTATACTGCATCACCAGAATGGAGGCATTAGTTGCTATGGCAACAGTTGCCATGGGGACAGTTGCCATGGGGACAGTTGCCAGGACAACGACTAAACCGTGTCGACTCCTGCCAAGAGGTCTCATCAGACGGCTAGGCTACCGTTACGTTTTTTTGTAATATTTTTTTGTTTCTGTTTTTTTATTTTTCTTCACATACTCATATACAGTTACACATAAGTTACGCATATACGCTATCATCAAAATTCCATCCGCTCATCATTTTAAATAGCAAATGTATAATACCCAACTCTTACAACATATGAATATTTTACAAACAATAACTGTACAATGAGTAACACGGAGTAAATTTTGGAGTAATTGGGAGTAACTGAAGAGCAGTCAGGAGCACCAATGAGCAAATAAACAACAATGAAGAAAGAGCACCAAAATACTTGAAAATACTTGTTGTTCTAATTAAAAGTACGGAAAAGATTACATAACGCTGAGCCTTTAAATCATCAAACATCAGCAAACATACTGGTACTTAAAACCTACACCAAACCTATTTCCAGTTTAGTTCAGTTCAATCACTATGCTCACTATTTTCGCTTGCTTACCCACCAACTAGCTCTTCAGGTAGCACCACAGTGCTTATGTCAGAGTTCTTTTCAATAGCTCGCTTCAGTGCTTCTTCTTCACTAGAATACTTATGCTCATAATCTGCTTGTTTGTCCAAAATTTCCTCAATAATTGGATCATTAAGAAAGGCTTTACAGCGCAGGATATGGAAATAAATTCTTCTGTTGAGATCTGTTCGAATTCTTGGTCGAACTTCATTGCAGGCTTCAATTTTTGCCTCACCCTCTTCATGTCCATCTGCCTGATAGTCAGACATTAATCAATCTATCCTTTTATTATATTTTTGCTCAGACTGTTTCACCAGTTTATCCCAAAATTCACCGATATCAACAGTGTGGTATGTCTCTCTACAGCTCGATTCACTGCTCTCCTCGGTGCTAGCCTCTAGCTTAGAGTCCTCATTGTGAACGCTCTGAATGTGACGCTGTAGGTTGAACGCTCTTGTGAACATCAGCCCACATTGATCACAGGAGTGTGATCTAGAACTAGACATTGTTGCTGTTGGATGTCAGAATAGGAACAGCCTCAGAGTAGGCTCGGAGTAAGCTGGGAGCAGCATCGGAGTAGGTTGTGAGCAAGCCTGGAGTACATCAGAGCAGCAATGAGCAACTCTCACTGAGTGTGTAAATACGAAAAATACTTACATGTTTGTTCTTCATATGACGACCCAAACCTCTTCTTCCAAATTTAACACCACACTGTTGACACCAAAAGATAGGCATAGAACCAGTCAGTAAGAGAGCTCGAAAAAAGCAACCAGTTAGCAGAATGCAAAATGCAAAAATGATAAGCTAATGGCTGTTCTGCTATTTAATAGATTTTGTGGTCATTAGGCCAGCTAAATATTAGCTAAGTTTGGCATTACCATGTGCATCAATATATTTTTAGGAAGATCGATCATTTTTGTCACGACAATATGATTGTGCGTTGCTATAGAGGCTGTTCCTATTCCGTTATTCTGTTCATCATCCTTATCATTCCTTATCATTCATCATTCATCATTCTGACATCCAACAGCAACAATGTCTAGTTCTAAATCACACTCCTGTGATCAATGTGGGATGATGTTCACAAGAGCGTTCAACCTACAGCGTCACATTCAGAGCGTTCACAATGAGGACTCTAAGCTAGAGGCTAGCACCGAGGAGAGTAGTGAATCGAGCTGTAGAGAGACATACCACACTGTTGATATCGGTGAATTTTGGGATAAACCGGTGAAACAGTCTGAGCAAAATATGATAAAAGGATAGATTGATTAATGTCTGACTATCAGGCAGATGGACATGAAGAGGGTGAGGCAAAAATTGAAGCCTGCAATGAAGTTCGACCAAGAATTCGAACAGATCTCAACAGAAGAATTTATTTCCATATCCTGCGCTGTAAAGCCTTTCTTAATGATCCAATTATTGAGGAAATTTTGGACAAACAAGCAGATTATGAGCATAAGTATTCTAGTGAAGAAAAAGCACTGAAGCGAGCTATTGAAAAGAACTCTGACATAAGCACTGTGGTGCTACCTGAAAAGGTAGTTGGTGGGCAAGCAAGCGAAAATAGTGAGCATAGTGATTGAACTGAACTAAACTGGAAATAGGTTTGGTGTAGGTTTTAAGTACCAGTATGTTTGCTGATGTTTGATGATTTAAAGGCTCAGCGTTATGTAATCTTTTCCGTACTTTTAGTTAGAACAACAAGTATTTTTGGTGCTCTTTAGTTACCCTTCATTGTTGTTTATTTGCTCACCGGTGCTCCTGACTGCTCTTCAGTTACTCCCAATTACTCCGAAATTTACTCATGTCATATACGGAGGCTCTACAGGTGTACTCATTTGTGCAAAATGGTAAGAAATTCTGCCAACTAAAAAAATTTTTATGTCAACTTGAATCTTCAAAAATTTGCCAAAATCGCTATTTTTGGGGAATGGTACCTCCACAATCGAAAAAATCAATTTTTCTGAAAATGAACATTTTTGAGATATTTTAATTCGGCTTGGCCAAAAATACACAAACAAAAGATTTCAGCTCGATTGGTGACGGTTTGCTACTTCTATGGCTGCAGAAAGTTTCTACACAGGATCCGACAGACTGAAAATGGCGTCTGTCTGACTGACTCAAAACGTCGCCTATGGTCCCTAGTTTATGTGTGCAAAATATTACGCCAACTCTGAATAGCCATATCTCAAAACTGTGTAAGAAATGGTTTTCATTTTTTGAATGGACGTGTAGCATAAAGACGAAAAATAGTTATAAAAATTGCGTGGTATGGAATGATAAGTTTGCTGACTCAAAAAATGCGGAAATGTGACCACTGAGCATGGAGACTTCTGCGAAACCTTGATCCCTGCAAATTGCCCAACATGAATGCTAGAAAGCTCAAATTTACGGATAGGGTCCCCATTTGCGCACCTGCATGGTTACAATTTGAACTGTCTGAATCTATTCTGTCGGCCTGCACACAATTTTGATTGGTGACGCCGCACTGCGAAATTACAGGCAGAGTCGAATATCGCTAATTTTGCTATATATAATTCGGAAATATACGGTGCTGAAATCCAATATTTGAAGGTTTCCTTCTTCCGTTGTGTTGCTACAAGTCCTGAAAGTTTGGGCCAAGTCGATTATTGAAAGTTGCCCAGAAGTACAGGAAGTACAGTCGAATTTTCAGAAATCGACCCATATATAAGGTGTGGACTTTAACGTGACATACCCAGACGTTTATAGACTTTCAAGGCATATACCAACTTTCAATATACATCAAGTACATCATCATACCAATATACATCAAGTCCTAACTAGTAACTAATAACGCAGCAAGCCACGCACATTTAACGCTTCCACCATAGGTTGGCTTGACTTAACCAATTCTAAAAAACACCCATTTTTTACAATTCTATAAACATTTCTATTGAACGTATTAAGTCTAGCATGGTTGTTGGCTTAAAATCAAGCATACCTAAAATCACCTACTTACAACAACAAACACTCCTCAAAAACTTTATATTCATACAAACAAGCCTTGGCCTTAAGGCATTTCCAGGAACAACCACTTCGCTAAACTCTCACTTCTGTACAACTCTTTAAACCCAATAAAGCCTAAGACTCTTCTTTGGCTTGTAATAGTTTAAACCAGCTTAGTCCAGCTTGGCAAACCTTTAAGCCAATACCTTACACACAAACCAACAACGCAACTCCCTTAGCCAACACCACATTACATTTAGCCAACCCTGCAGGCACGAACACCTTACCGTTTTACGACTAAAAGTTCCAAAAAAATTCCTGCTTCGCCGGAATTTTTCACTTAAAATTACTATGTTATGCTAAAAAACGTCCGAAAAACGTTGTTTTAGCTAAAAAATCACTGTGTTTTGTTAAACGGCAAAAATCGCTTAAGTTCAAGTACGACCCTCCCACCACTCAATTTCATATTAGCCTATGATTGTCTAGAAATGGCTTTAGGTTTCATTGAATGAGCCCTGATCCGCTGAGCAACTTGCTTGAACTCTATTATAGAGTTCAAGCGAGTAGTACTAATTACTCAGTTTAGATTTAGATAAATGTAAGTATAAGCTTCTGCCAATTACAGATTAATCTAATTCCGTATTAGAAAGTTATATATAAATCACTAATCTACGCCACGATTAGCCCATGCGTAGCGCTAATACTAATCTTAAACGCTTTGTCTTTCCGATTCGTCTTAACACCCTCCATTTGCCAGCATTTTACGACATCTCAAGACTTAATGTTGTACGCTTAGTGTTAATCTTTCGTCAATTAAAAAGATTTACTTGGTTTCAGTTAATACTAATCCCCAAGCTTAGCTCTATAAGCGCTCTTACTCAGTATATAAATACTCTAATTGTTGTCATTTCATTAAATCATCTTTTCAACATGAACGCCAGCCTCTTTTGCTTCTTCTTCTTATGCTGTTTGTTCGTTACCATGTCTGCTGGATTTACGCAAGAAGATTTGTTGCAAGAAATGGATTTGCCAGGAAATCGAAAGATGCTGAAGATTTGCGATCCCGGCTGCTTTGGTCGATTTACTCGAGTTCAGCGACAGAACAACATCATCTGGGGTCATCTGCCAAAGAAATGCTGTCGGAAATATATAATCAATCTCGGTTGAGTCGAGTGGACATATCCTGGCTGTCTAAAGTAACTGTTGCCGAACAAACGCGGGAAATTTAAGATTTTATCATATTTCATCTCATCTTGTTGGCGAGGTGGGTATGCTCCTTCAATTAACGTACATTTTGTTTTGTACAGTTGTTCAGGCTTGGACTCCCTTATCTCCTGCGTACATAAATATGTTTATTAAATCGTTTGTGTAACAAAGTTCCTTGGTAGTTTACGTTTGTAATTTAGGTAAGTAGATCACTTAGGTTATTTCAATGGCTATCATTCATGGTTCGTTTGCTTAAGGTTGTGATTCCTTTTGGGCACATACTGTTGTTTGACGACGTAAATCATGATGAAATTGAAGGAAACTTTCTAAAGTACCGTATTCTCGCGCTTAAGAGAACATGTTCTCTTAAGTGAATGTTCAGTACCACCAAAAAACAATCATCGATGTTGCTTTTTCATTTTTTATAATTATTATTGTCACTTTTTATGGTGTGAATGGTTTATGTCATTAGTTTTTCTTGGAAAAAACAAGAAATTCAGTGTCCGTTGACCAATTTTTATGAAATTTAATTTTCAAAAACAATTTTTAAATTTAGCCTTCACAATTTTTCTGAATTCACTCAAGGTGGTGATTTCTTTTGGGCACATATTATTGGTTGACGGTTAAAATCAAGATGAAATTTGATGAAACTTTCCAACAAAAGTTCTTTTAGCATTCTAACAAATTCCGCGCAATCCCGCTTCAAAACTTTGACGTCTCTGTTCAGGGCGGTTTTTGCCGATTTTTGACAATTAGACAGTAGCTGCATAGCTATCATTATATTCATTCGAAAGATCTTGTTGAGCTCTACATTTTTGCTTTTGGAAGCAGCTTTCTAGCTTTTCTCTATAGTGAGATATAGCTGATTTTCTTATTTTGGCGTTGAAAACTTGTCATTTTTGCAGAAATCAAATAATCCGCCATTTCTTGAGCTACGCGAGCGGTAAAATTAAACTAAGGGTGTCAATGTGAAGGTCCTGTCGGGGCCAATTCTTCGTGGCATTATGTTCCTCTAAATGCTATCCCGTACGCTGCTATCATAACAAGTTGGCCCCAAAAGGGGACAATATTCCTTTGTAGACCTATTATCATTCAATTGCAAAAGTTGTCTTTGATCAAGCTCAGCTAAACAGTTGAAGCTCCAGGTTTACTTTACAGAATCTTCGCCTTCTCTTGCGTTGTTTGTATTTGGATCTGCAATATTATAGTCTAAGAAACTCCATTAAACTTCTGTCATTTCTTGTCAGACTTCGTTTACCTGAGGAAACATAATAAATTGCATCATTAGGTTATCAGTACAATCACATTTTACTCCCTAATATGAAGCAAAACCAAAACAAGCGTTTATTCCGTTTGTAAATATTTCTACGAGTTATCAGTTCTCGTGGTCAGTCATTTTAAGATCAATGAGGGAGGGCCTATGCTTGCTTGCCTTATTGGACTGAACTTGTGATGTCCAGCGCAAGCTAGTACCCAGTTATCTAATGCACCTTTGTGTAGCTCCGAAGCTACACTGGTGCTCAAAAAGGTGCAACCGTTTAGGTTGCTGACAGTCGAAAACTGCGTGAACGCAGCCAGTTCTGCTGCTTATATAGTTTCGAAATCTAATTTGCATAATTTGAATACAAAAAAATCCCTAAGCTAGCCTGTGTTGAAGATAGGGCTTCTGAATGGAGAAATGACTCATAACACACTAAACATTCTAATGTTCGTTGTATACATTCCTGCTCCAGCAGGAATAAAAATGTAGTTTTTGCAAAAGCATGACCAAATTTTTTCCAGCGATTGTGCAGCATTTACTATGCAAGATAGAGGGTTGCCACTTACTAGACGTGTTTTGTACAAAAATACCCAGGGACCCTATTTTAGTTGCACTGATTGCTGCTTTCGAGCTAAAGTTGTCGCTTGCCAAAGTTGGAAAAAGTAGGCAAAATCCAGGTTGCGCATACATTTTAGTTAATTTCTTTCTAACGAAGAGCGGTTTCATAATAACTAAAAAAGGGTCCCCAGCTATTTGATAGTGGAATCGAATGATGTGGACGATGCCTCACGAAAAAATTTACTTTAGTCTGCAAAAAATCTGGAAAATTAAATTATTTCAAATGCAGTGAAATAATTTCAAAAAATTAAAATTTGGTTTACTGTATTCATTAGAAAGAGAAAATGTTAAGCTCCATTTTGATATAAGAATGACTTCTTAACTCCAAGAAATGAGTGAGTAATAACGGTTCAAAGTTGATGTCTCTAAAAGGAATCACCACCTTAAGAGAACACGTTCGCTTAAGGTGGTGATTCCTTTTGGAGACATCAAATTTGAACCATTAGTACTCAACCATTACTTGGAGTTAAGAAGCCATTTTTATATCAAAATGCAGCTTGACATTTTCTCTTTGTAATGCATACCATGAAACTAATGTTGCTTTTCTAAAATATTTTTAACACATTTTAGAAGAAGTATAATTTTCCAGATTTTTTGCAGACTCAAGTAAATTTTTTCGCGAGACATCGGTTATATCATTCAATACCTCCATCAAATAGCTAGTGACGATTTTTTATTTATTGTGAAATCGTTCTTCGTTATAGAGAAATAAGCTGAAATGTGTGCGCAACCTGTATTTTGCTTACTTTTTCCAAATTTGTCAAGCGATTACTTTAGCTGGAAAGCAGTAATCGGGGCAACTAAAAAAACGTCCCTGGGTATATTTGTGCAGAACACAACTGTTGAATAGCAGCCCTCCAGCTTGCATGGTGAATGCTCCACAATCTTTGGAAAACAATTGGTCGTGTTTCTTCAAAAACTACATTTTTTATGATAGCAGTCTGCGGGATAGCTGGTGTAAAACGATCATGCGTCGGATACTTTGCCCCTATGAGACCTTCAGATCGACGCCCATAGCTTGATTTTACGGCTTGCATAGTTCAAGAAATGATGGATTCTTTGATTTCTGCAAAAATGACAAGTTTTTGACGCCAAAACAATAAAGTCGGCTATATCTCACGATCGAGAAACTTGAACTTGAGCTAGAACGTTGCTTTAAAAAGCAAAACTATGAAGCTAAATGAGATCTTTCGAGTGAATATAGTCATAACTATATAGCTGCTGTCAAACTCTCAGAAATTATGAAAAACCGCCCTGACCGGAAATCTCTAATTTTTGAATGGGGATTGCGCGTAGGGTGTTAGAAAGCTAAAAGAACATATTTCGGAACGTTTCGTCAAATTTTATCTTGATTTACGCCGCCAACCAATGATATGTGCCCAAAAGGAATCACCACCTTAAGAGAACATGTTCTCTTAAGTGGGTGTTCCCTTAAGCGCGAGAATACGGTAAGTTCATTTAGCGTTCTAACACCCTCCGCGCAATCCCGCTTCAAAAATTCGAGATTTCTGTTCAGGGCGATTTTTGCCAATTTCTGAACGTTTGGCAGTAGCTGCATGGCTATGACTATCTCCAATCGAAAGATCTCTTTTAACTCTACAATTTTGCTTTTGAAAGCAACTTTCTAGCTCTTCTCTAGTGTGAGATATAGACGATTTTCTTATTTTGGCGTCGAAAACTTGTCATTTTTGCAGAAATCGAATAATAGACGATTTCTTGAGCTACGCAAGCCACAAAATTAAACTAAGGGTGCCGATTTGAAGGTCTCGTCGAGGCCGATTATCCGAGGCACGATAATCTTCCAACTGCTATCCCGTTAGCTGCTATCATAAAAAATGTAGTTTTTTGCAAAAGCATGACCAAATTTTTTCCAGCGATTGTGGAGCATTTACTACGCATGCTAGAGGGTTGCCACTTACTGGACGTGTGATGATTAATTGAAGAGTGATTTCATGATAATTAAAAAAGGGAAAGATCTCGATGCATTTCATATTTTTGCTTTTTAAAGCAACGTTCTAGCTTTTTTATCGTGAGATATAGCCAATTTTCTTATTTTGGCGTCAAAAACTTGTCAATTTTGCAGAAATCAAATAATCCGCCATTTCTTGAGCTACACAAGCGGTAAAATTAAACTACGGGTGTCATTTTGAAGGTCTCTTCGAGACCGATTATCCGTGACATTATAATCTTCTAACTGCTATCCCGTACGCTGCTAACATAGAGAATGTAGTTTTTGCAAAAACATGACCAAATTTTTTCCAGCGATTGTGGAGCATTTACTACGCATGCTAGAGGGTTGCCACTTACTGGACGTGTGATGATTAATTGAAGAGTGATTTCATGATAATTAAAAAAGGGAAAGATCTCGATGCATTTCATATTTTTGCTTTTTAAAGCAACGTAATAGCTTTTTTATCGTGAGATATAGCCAATTTTCTTATTTTGGCGTCAAAAACTTGTCAATTTTGCAGAAATCAAATAATCCGCCATTTCTTGAGCTACACAAGCGGTAAAATTAAACTACGGGTGTCATTTTGAAGGTCTCTTCGAGACCGATTATCCGTGACATTATAATCTTCTAACTGCTATCCCGTACACTGCTAACATAGAGAATGTAGTTTTTGCAAAAACATGACCAAATTTTTTCCAGCGATTGTGGAGCATTTACTACGCAAGCTAGAGGGTTGCCACTTACTGGATGAGTTTTACACAAAAATACCCAGGGACCCTTTTTTAGTTGCCCCGATTGCTGCTTTCTAGCTAAAGTAATCGCTTGCCAAATTTGGGAAAAGTAGGCAAAATCCAGGTTGCGCAAATATTTTAGCTAATTTCTTTATAAAACGAAGAGCGGTTTCATAATAATTAAAAAAGGGTCCCCAGCTATTTGATAGTGGAATCGAATGATGTGGCCGACGCCTCTCGAAAAAATTTACTTTAGTCTGCAAAAAATCTGGAAGATTAAATTACTTCGAAAATGCAGTAAAATAATTTCCGAGAACTAAAATTAGTTTCCTTGTATTCATTAGAAAGAGCAAATATTAAGCTGCATTTTTATATAAAAATGGTTTTTAAACTCCAAGTAATGGTCGAGTAATAATGGTTCAAAGTTGATGTCTCCAAAAGGAGTCACCACCTTAAACTGAAACTGAAAATCAGATAAAATGAGACCTGAAACTGAAACTGAATTTGAATCAGAAATCCTAACGAGCAACCGCCTAATGGGTATGTCACGTGATAAGTACATTGTGTACTGTACATTTCAAGTTTAAATTTTGAGTTGTTTCGCTGGGTTCTTCGTAAGTTATGAGCCATTCATTGAGTACAATTTGAATGTCAGCGAAAATGAGGGTGCTGCTGCCAACTGAAGCAAGTTTTCGCCAGTCAACTTCAGTTTTTTCGCTTATTTTGTTATACACAATTAATAACCATTAATAAAAACATTTTGGTACAGTTTCAAGCCAGATGACCATGATCAGAAGCTTCCTTAAAAGATTTTTTAGAGAAACAAAGGTCTCTGTTCCTCCGGATGTAATGAAATATTTAACAGCGCTTAACTTAAAATACAAGCATTTCCGAGCCATAGTTCTATGAGAAGAATTCATTCCTGCAGTGAGAGCTTTCGACTGATATATGATATGCCGTATTGTGAATAATTTGAAAAATCACTGTTTTGTGGAATTCGGGGTCTGAGATTCCCGATTGGCACGCTGAGAAATACTGGACATTGCTGTCAGCATAATTCATGTTGTAAATAGTATGAATACACAAGTTGAAATACAAAGGAGAGTTTTGGGCCATACTGTTTTCTTAATTTGGCCAAATTAGGTCTTTGAATTAGAGCATTTAAAGTGTTTCCGAAGACCCCACTTTTCAGCTACAAGAAACGTTGCAATTTGACTGATTTGATTTGATTTTTCACTGTTTGCGATAAATAAAATTTTCCAAAAAAACTTTAGGGACCTTAATCAAAATTCTACCTTCAGCGTACCGCAGTTTATGATCATAGCTACATTATAACTACAAAATTATACAGGTTTTAAACTGTTCGTCGAGAGATTTTTTGGCACTTGCATAAAATCGCCACTTTTCAGTCTCCTATGCATAACACATGCAGGCCCCAAGTTTGACGTAAAATTACTGAACAACCGTAATTTCACACGAGTTTAATTTTAAAACTTGTTAAAATATCCCTCTCAAAGATCATTATATGTGAGAAATGGGAGATGGTCGAAGAATCGGCCAAAAATGGATCCCCCCCGTAAATCGCTTGATTAAAATCAATAGGCAGCTAAGATCAATTATCCAATGTGAAGTCTTCTTCAGTAAGCCAGCGAAACATTGCGTAGGTAATAATTGCATCATGCCTAACCGTAAAGGTTGTTGGCATCCAGATATATAAACCAACTAACAGGCAAATCTACATCTAGTGAACTCAAGTAATTGTTTGCTTTCGCAGGCCTGTGCATGATGGAACCGAGGCCACCTCTAATCCCTGCCTCGAGAAAAGTATACATGTCAACATCAGTAACAAGATCCTGTTTAACATGGGTTACGTTCAAGCATGCATTCCATGCCATTGCAGGAAGCGTCACATAGTGGACAGGATCGAGTTTGTAATGCAGGTGTGAAAAACTTCGACAGTTTTCGAATACATCGCGTAGCTGTAAAACATCACACTTTAGGGAAAGATCGTGATAGTCACCTAACGAGCACAGATTTAAATTTTCAAAAATCAATTTAGCATGGCTATTCATTACTTATCTGTTGATTTGTCAGTTTACTGTAGAAACACTCCCGTGGAGGCAAATAGGTTTCTTCGAAGCGGCTCCATGCATTCATATATTCATAGGGATAAATACCTTTTCGAGAAGAAGTTTAAATTGCGTGTAATCAGGAAACTCAGCTCGCATGGCACGAAAGCTGTTTTTTCCTTTGGTCAGAAAAGCTTGGACTAAATTAGACAAAAAACTAAAAGAAATATGTAGGAGTCAAGAAACGGGATACTAAACGTCACTGCATAATTGTCTTCGACTGGATAATTGGAAAATTTTAGATCAAAAGTAATGTAGTCTTCCATTCCCTTAGGGGTTCAACTGATTCTGAGCCGAAATTCGTTGGCAGTTAACGCAATTTTTTGCATTATCAAGTGAGAGTCGTAAAGTCTCAAATTGTGCATGATAATCGTAACATCTCTCGTCTAGTTTCTCTCTCTAGTTTTTGAAAGATTAGTAATTGCCTGGGACTAGCCGTTTGGTGGAAAATTAACCCATGTAATGTCGCTTATGTGTCAGTTTTCATGTGATTTGTGATTTTTTCAAATTTGGCGTATCCCAAATATCAGCTAGTTTCGTCAAGAATTCCAATAGTTATTAAATTTTTTCGATTTTGAAAATCCTTTCATCTTTGCCGCTTTTCCAACTTTGACTGGCTATAACTCGAGGTCGAGACTCACTCCATGGAAAAATTTTCAATTGGATTTTCAGAACCGCTTATGTGTCAGTTTTTATGTGATTTGTGGTTTTTTAAAATTTGAAAGTAGATTTTTAGATTTAGATTTAGATTTTTGAAAGATACCACATTTTACCCAAAATTTCGGCAGTGCGAATCTAGCAAAAGTGAGTAAAAATAGTATAGACATAAAGCTTAGTGTGACCTGAATCCAACGATATAAAGTTTTCGTGGCTACGACTTATATTGCCCCCGCAACGAATTTTTAAATAATTACCCATTTTAGCTGGTTTTTGGCTAGTTTACATTGGTTGTGGCAAATCAGTGCGACATGGCACAGCTTGTCATATATAAATCAGCTGAAATCGGGAAATTGTTTAAAAATTCACTGCGGACGCAATATAAGTCGTGGTCACGATAACCTTATATCGTTGGATTAAGCTCAGACTAAACTTTATGATTATGCCATTTTTACTCACTTTTGCTAGATTCGCCTCGTCTACTTTCATCAGTCAAAATTTCATCAGTCAAAATTTCATAAGTCAGAATTTCATAAGTCAGAATTTCATTAATTAGAATTTAAATTTTGAAATAATATAAATTGAACTTTCATATGTCAGAATTCCATTTGTCAGAATTTCATTTGTCAGAATTTCATTAGTCAGAATTTCGTAAGTCAGAATTTTATTTTCCTAGTTTCTTCAAAATTGACAATCTTTGTTTGCACAATCTTAGGACCTTTTAGAGGAGAGTAGAGTTAAAATTAAGTAATTTGTGTACTAACTTCAGTTAAGCTTGACTTTTACCTCCTTAAACTCTTTCATGAGAAGGATCAAGTTAAATTTAACTAGTTTTGCTCCTACACTCTTAAAAAGACTCCTGTAGAAATTACTGGAATTCTTGTAGTTTTCTACCAAAGTGCTCCTGTGCGGTCAGTCACTAGCGGAGCTTCCTGTATTTTCCACAAAAGAACTTTTGTATTTTTACCGGCATCTCGAATAGTAAAAATTACAGGAGTTTCCTGTAAAAAATACAAAGGGAAACTGTAGTTTTTATTACAGGAGTTTCCTGCAGAAAATACTAAAGAAACCTTTAGTTTTGCTCGACTTTTTGTCAATCCTGAACCAAATACCAAACCTGTAGTATTTACAAGACAAAACCTGTAAATTTTACTGGAGCGACCTGTTATTTCAAAGGGGGGGGGGCAGCTGCGGGGGGCGGCCGCTCCCAAAATATTTTCGGCAGGGAGCAGCCGTTACAAAAAATTCACCCACGGGGTGCTGAAAGACTGAAAATTTGAAAAAATTCAAAAATTTCAGTCTTCAAAAATTTTGATCACAGTCGCCCTTATATACTCAGTTTGCGTTATCAGCGTATCGAGTACTTTCCTGTAGAGTAAACCTGTAAACCAGTGAAAACTACAAGTTTCTTTTGTATTGAATACTGTTCTAACTTGTAACCAATTCTACCAAGGTATGTTCGATAAAAACTACCAACGATGTCCTGTAGAAATTACAAGACTTAACATGTATTTTCTACAAAAGCTTTTGTATTTATCATCTACAAAAGTGATTCCTGTAGTTTCTACTGGAACATTTCTAAGAGTGTATTAACTCTTTTGCGAAAGAACCTTGGTTGCGTCATAATGGCCATCTTAAGCCCGGTTCACGATGGAGTGCTTTGTGCTTTGTGCTTTGTCTCCAGTGCTTTGTGCTTTTGTCTCCTGTGCTTTGTGCTTTGTGCTTTGTGCTCAGGAGACAGTGCTTTGTGCTTTGTGCTCAGGAGACAGAAAACAAATGATTCATGATGAGAAAGCACAATATCAAAAGCACAGGTCACGGAAGCCTGTTTCGACGGAATTCAAAATTTTGGTGTTTTAAAAACGTTAACAGGATGGATTTATTGACGTTTCAAATAATATAATTTAATAATAATAACGATCATAAATAATAATTAAAAATAATTATTATAAAATTAACTAATTAGTAAAATTTTTGCATGAAATCTTTATTTATTTACGATAGCTAAAGTTAACTCATGATAATTCTTAGCTATTCATGCTCTCAATAATTCAATTTTTCATTTTTGTCGTGTCTAAATGAGCTTTAATTCAACACCGGGAATACTGTAGTGATCACGTGACTTCCAGTTTCAGTTTTCGACCAATCAGCATAGAACAAGGTCTGTTTTGATTGGAAAGCACTGAAAGCACAAGTCAAAATGTTTGACATTGTCAAACATTCCCAAAGCACACCAAAAGCACAAAAGCACAAAGTACAAAGCACAAAGCACAGAAGACCATCATGAACCGGGAAAGCACAAAGCACAAAGCACTATGCTTTTCAAACCATCATGAACCGAGAAAGCACAAAGGACAAAGCACAAAAGCACAAAAGCACAAAGCACAAAGCACAAAGCACACCATCGTGAACCGGGCTTTAGAATTTCAATGAAACAGCATAACCGTCTATTCTTGTTTGGAAGATTAGGAAGGCTATTAAGGCAGGGCGAACCCAACTCAGCTGTGAAGAACCGTCTTGAAAACAGATCTTCCTTGCTGTTAGTTGATAGTAGAGACACACATTCGCGTTTATATATAAAATCATCATCATAATCTGCCATCTTGCTAGACTTTGCGCCAGGAAAAACAACTGTTTTATAAAGTACTGACAAGAGAATTTCTGACTAATGAAATTCTGACTTATGAAATTCTGACTAATGAAAGTTCAATTTATATTATTTCAAAACCTAAATTCTGACTAATGGAATTCTGACTTACGAAAGTTTGAATAGTTTGAATAGTTAATTTCTGACTAATGAAATTCTGACATACGAATTTCTGACTACTGAAATAAACCGATTCGCATTACCGAAATTTTGAGTCAAAAAGTTCTATATATTTTTCGAAAAAATCGACTTTCAAATTTTGAAACACCACATTAGATCACGTGAAAGCTGGCACACAAGCGGTCCTGAAAATCCAACTGAAAAAGTTTTCCATGGAGTTATTCCCGAGTAATAGCCAGTCAAAGTTGGAAAAGCGGCAAAGATCAAAGGATTTTGAATTTCGAAAAAAAATTGAATAACTATCGTAATTAATTCAAGACGAAATTAGCTGATATTTGGGATATGATATGTTTGGGACATGGGCTACTTTTTCACCAAACGGCTAGTTCCTGGCGTGTAGTGATCTTTCAAAACCTAAAAAATCGTCTTATTTTGATGAATTTTAATTTTTTCAATTTTTTTTCAACCAAAGGAAAGTTCATGCCATGACTGTTGTGAAAATATATACATTGCTGCAAAAATGCACCTCTAAATCAGTATAAACAAAACAATTTCGCTCCCTACATTTTTTGGTCAGACTTTAGTCTCTCTGTCCGGGGATGCGGCTCAGTGGTTTAGTGTTCTGCTAAAGATCCAAAGCTTGGCGGCTCGATACCGCCCTGGACACTTTTCTTCACATCTTTCCAGCCCGATTTTAACCTTTCACATTTGGCGACCGTGAAGTGCCGAATTTCAATTAACAAGGGAAGTATGTTATGTATCAGCAACTTCGATAGGTTGAAATCAGTGTAATAAACTATTCTCGATTACCGGGGATGTGGCGAAGTTCAGTGCTAAAAAATTCTACTCAAAATTTGAAGCTCGGTGGTTCGATCCCCGTTCTGGACAATTTTCTTCCCCTGTTTCAATCCTGATGTCAACCTTTCACACAGATAACGTTTATGGAATTTTGCCGGGTTAACACTGCAACAACTAGAAATCTGACCGTATTGAATGAAGCCCGGTTCATACTTCGTGTGCTTTGTGCTTTGTGCTTTTGTGCTTTTGTGCTTTGTGCTTTCCGGTTCATACTTCCAAAATGTGCTTTGTGCTTTGTGCTTTTGTGCTTTCGGGTGAGCTTTCGAATGTTGAGCCGAGCTCAACATTTTGAGTTGTGCTTTTGTGCTCAGCCAATCAAATTCCAATATTTTTGACATTATCCAATAGAAAAGAGAAGGCGGCAAATCAGAAGAGATAGAATACGGTAGCAAAGAAGGCGAGAAATACATAAATAAATATTGGAAAATGTGGAAATTACGAAACTTAAAAATATATAGCCTATCAGTATATATCTATATCTATATATATATATATACCTATATATATATATATATATATATATATATATATATATATATATATATATATATATATCAATATTTGATACTGATTTATACTCACCAATTGATTTATATATGCATTCTATCTTTTTGAATTAATGTTGTTTTGTTTGCAAAGATTTCTGCTGCTGCTTATATCTTTTCGAAAAATTACTTAATTCGACTATCATATGGTTTAGAAGCTGATCAAAATTTTCTTTCTTACAACTATGCTTGTTTATATGATTTGTGACTGAATATTCATTCTTTCCATGTTTCTGTAAGTCTGGTGACCAAATCTCGTGACTTGTGCTTTACTGTCTCCACGAGAAGTATGAACGCATCCTCGTGAACACAAAGCACAAAGCACAAAGGACAAAGCACAAAGCACTCACAGAAAAGGACAAAAGCACAAAAAGCACAAAAAGTATGAACCGGGCTTGAATTGATAAAATGGAACTAGTTTACAGAAAAATTCTATAATGATCAGAATTAAGACTGCCAGAATTTACACTTCACAGCTTCCGGTTAACATTGTAACTTTATGCAAGAAAGAGCAGATTCAATTAAGATTAAAATGTTGCCATAGGGCATGAAATGCTGTACCACACTGTTTGTAAAAACCTGCACCCAATGCAAGAGACTGTGTCAAAAAAACGAAAATACTAAACATTTAACGTTTAACGCCAATACGTTTTAACTGAAGGTGTCTATACGACTTTGAGATCGTCCTATGCGATAGTCCAAAGCGAATATGCAGTTTATTTCTTATTTCAGTAGAAATATTTTCATTGGGTTTCTGTCGACAACCAAAGAGACTAAAGTGTGTGCAAAAATGCATTAAACACGTGGAAACTAAACATGTACAACAAGTAGTGCCCAAAAAGGGCAAGATTCCTTTGCTGAGAATTGTCTGAATTTTGCTTGAATATTGTTTGCTTGTATGTAGGTTGCTAGTTTTGTTTTGTAACCTTTTTATGTTTACAACTACTTGTAGGTAATCTACTTGGCAGCTCCTTTTCTGCTCCCGTCGTTCCAATTACACAGTCATCCAATTTTATTTCGACATGCACATATATGTTCCAAAGCTAGAAACACATTTTACCAGAGTTGTAGTGCTTTCGAGATGGAAAATTTCACAATTTCAACATTTTCACCAAACTATAGCAATTTGGGAATAATAGGCCCATACGGGAATTGGTTCCACTGTTAGTGCTAAAATCTGCTAATTTTGCAAACAGTCAATTTTATAATTTGTTATATGTTATATGTTATATATGTATAATATATATGTATATATATGTGTATGTATATATAATGTATATATATATATATGTATATAATGTATATGTATATATATAATTATACCTATTCAACTCCTTGAAAATGTACATTCCACTCAGAGAATTGTTGACATTGAAGAGTAAACTGATATATGCATATGTAATGGAATTAATAAAATAAGACGCTAAAAATAATCAAAATCGGTCTAAAAGTAGTCCAAATTAATCAATCTGCAAGGAAGAAGTCTTATGCCATGGATCCGGGAAGAAGAGCGAAGATTACTGATGTGAAATGCATGTATTAAATAATGTCCAAGCTGTAATTGTATAGATTATTTTATGTTTGTCTAGTCAGAGTTGTCAGTATTCAAAAGAAATCAAGAAATTCATAAATAGGGTCCAAGGTTTATACTCAATTAGGGCATAAATCCTAGTCTTAATTATGATTTTAAGCTTAATTAAGTTCTACTAACGTGTGGCTTATTAACAGTACTAATCCAGGAATTGTGAAAAAGGGGTATTTCGGTCTTAATCCCTTTAGTAAGTGGAGTTGTTACTCCCACACGAAGATAAAAATCGACATCTAAACCAAACTTACATGAATTAGTGAGTGTCGTCCATATTCTGAGTCAAGTACAACCTTCTCCGTAAAGTAGTACAATCACTAGTGTTTGCATACTAGTTAGCAGGAAGTCATAAACCCAAAACATGAGGTTTATGTGCTTAATTAAGCCGAAATTTAGTCGTAAAATTGCCTATAAAATGGAAAATTGCACCTAAAACAACAAATATTGGTAGATGGTTCAATATTAGGCATGAAATAGCTAAATACGTAGTTAGGTAGGGTTAATTAGTAATAATATGTAATATTTAGTTAATATTTAGTTAAATTTTATAATTTTTGGTCGAAACATGACTTGGGCTTATATGAAAGAGAATTTGATCCTGATTCCAAAAATCCAAACCCGACTTTTCAACTCCCAAAGATAAGAAAGTTATAAGCGAAAATGTTTTTATAAGATTACTTTTTATGTCGTAATCTTATCACTCCAAAAAGGAGTGTACTAAAATTGGTTTTCTTTGCCTAAAAGTTAAGGCAAACCTTTTTCCTTTTCATTGTCTGGGAGGTTGTCTACCTCCCAGACTACACCTTGGTCAGGTGTTGCTTTCTTTCCTCTTTCTCTGCTAGGCCTCTTTCTTCCAGGGCCTAGCAGTTGTCCTCACCTGAACTTTTGGCCGAGGACAAGGCCAACAAAGAAAGGAAAACAAAATAGTAGTATTAGCCCAAGTCATTAGACTTAGAGGGGGCTTATCTCCCTTAATAATAATAATAATATTAATGTAAGTAGCTAATTATAGGTAGATAGGTACGTAGATTACTGTTATATGATTTTTAAGTCATAGAAAATTATACATTTTGTGCAATAATTCAATAAAGTTGTGAAATTTCACGAATTTCTCCCTTTGGTTACGTTTATGTGTTAAAGAAAGTTTCGCAAAGTTTCGCCAAGTTTCGGCACTGGAAATATATCAAAAATGGGTCAGTTGGGGGGTAATAATTTCAAAATCTCATTAATTTCGACCACTAATGGCCAGCTGGCTCAGCCCGCCGCTGCGCCTCACGTACAAAAGGTGGCAAGCTTCTAGAAAGTTCTAGAACCTTCTAGAAGCTTTGCCTTAAAGACAAAGCAAAATTCTGCCCAACTTTCGCTAATGACCTGTCACCGAGCTGTCAGCAAAACTGTCAGCTCGGTCCCAAAATTTTTATTACAATCAGTGTTCGTTTGAGAGCAACCGAGAGCGGTTGCTTCCCCCTTCCCTCTAATGCGCTCTCCAGTGCAGTTGACACTGCATGGGGGTTAAAGCGCATTTCCCCCGGTTAGGAAAAAAGTAGGACTTTTCTGGCCTTCGGGCCAGAAAAGATTTTGAGATTTAACCACGAACACTCTCCAATTAGGGCCATATAGGCTTGTTATGCCTGGCCGGAAGCAACAACCTGAGAAGAAAATCCTAGGAATTCTGCGGCCACTTTTTGGCCTTATTTTTTATATAATTGAGGCCTTTGGCCATTTTTTTATTATGCGGATTTTTTGGGCCTTTGGGCCAATTTTTCCTATATTTTATGAGGCCAACGGGCCATTTTTTATATGTCTTTTGGGCCACGGAGCCCCATTTTCACTCAACATTTTGGACCTGAGGCCATATTTTAGTTATGATAGCATGTGTGGGCCTTGAGCCACTTTTATTTTATTTTATTTCATTTTATCTTCTTCTTTATTATTATTTTATTATTTCAATGAAGGGGCAGCTCATGTAAACCTCTCCTGTTCGATGGAGGTCTTGAGAATTGCCCCTGTTTTTAGTTTTTCTGTTTTTCTACCCGACACTCTCTGTATACCGAGGTTTGCTGACCTCTACCTCCAATTATTTTCCTCATTTTTGTCGTCTTTTATTTGCACTTTTCGGTCAAGCCACGACCAACCTTTTGCCAACTTTTTAACAAGGTCTTTTTGGCCTAAAATTGGGGGTTTTAAAGTAGAATACGGGATATTTAGGTGGGGACCCAACCCCTAAGTTTGAGTTAGAAGGTCCTTTTGCTACGACCCTAATTTTATTAAGCTAGTTCATAGAAACATTTACCCCACAGCCGGCAACTAGGAGTTGCCGGCCATACTGTTTTAATCTCAGGCTTTGTTAAGCCTTAAAATCACTGTTTGTAATCTATGCTTGTTTGTCGTAGGTCGGTACTAAAAAACCTATAGGTCACCAAAAATGCGAAACGAATTTTAAAACCCGAATTTCTAAAATAATCAATAGTCTTTAGTTTCTTATTCTAAAATAATTAATTATCAAGAGTTTCAAGGGGAATGACCGGCTTCCCCAATTCAATTATTGATAGTAGTTTTGTTTTTTTGGTAATGATTTTTGTTCTTAGTAATGATTGCTTAGCAATCATTACTCACATGGCTTTCCAAAAGTTTCAAAGTTCTCCAAAATTACCAAAGTTCTACGCTATAAGCCGAGTTTTAGAATCCTAAAACTCGCAGCAAAATTCTCGTTAAAATTTCGTTAATTTAGTAGTTAATAATTACATTTTAAGGGTGCGTTTAAAATAATAGCTAGGAGCGTAGACTACTTAGTAAAAAAACTAGACTTAGGTTTTATTTAGATTGTCTTTTAATTATGTTTATCTTTAGGATTAATTAGATAAGTAATTACCTAAGAAATCGTGTGTCTGTGTGTGTATGTATGAGACTGTATGAATGACATTATATATTATGATTATATGTGCGTTGACTCGCGGAAACTCCTTCTGTTCGACGAAGGTTGTGAGCATCGCTGGAGTGATCAAGATTCAGGTCATAAGCAAGAATGAGGTATACCTGTGATTTGTATGAATGATTACAATTCTGTGACATGAGTGCATTCTAGTGTAATTGTGCATAGATGATGTTTAAATGCTTAATTATTCCGTGTTCTGAATGTTGTTTGAGTGTTGCATAAATGTAGTCTAAATGCTTACCTATTTTGTAATCTAAATATTGTACAAATGTTACGTAAGTGTTGTTTAGTTAGTGAGTGCGATTACTAAGTTCAGTATTAGTTGGCTTAAGATGTGTGTAAATGCCGCAGGTTGTATGACGTAGCTTTAATCATAATTGGGCAAACGACCGTTCAGATGTTTAATGATTGCCTGTATGCATGGCCTATATGAAGTACCAAAATTATACTAGGATTTCTATAGTAGGCAGGAAAATAGTAATAAGTAGTGTAGTTTCAGTTTAGAAGCCTTGTACGCGTGCCTGGAAGTTGTGAATACATGGTTACGTAGGTAATGTAGGTTTAGGCTCAGTTCAGTAAATATGGTTATGGCTATAGGATCTAGGGTCATAGGGATCCCGCATTAGGTTTTTATTAGTCTGAATCAGGATGTCCTCGATTCGTCCGCGTAAGTCACTCTTTGTTAAGAGTGCGGACGAATCGCAAGAACAGGAATCCGTCAAATGATCAGTCTCATTGCCAAATTAATGGAAATTCTGTCTAAAAAAGCACCGTTTTTAGAACTTTTGCCCGAAAAGTACATTGGCATTACATAAAAAGCTGTAGTGAACGTAGTTTGTAATTATATTCGTTGTATCTTTGTTTCCAATGTCAGAACACACCGTTATTGCCATTTTTAATTAAATTAGCCATGTATGATTCATATTTCATTCCTAATAATGACCGCAACCGCGGCCTAACACCTTTTCATGTCAGTGTTCACGTTTAAAGACAAAACTAACAAAAACCCCGTTACATAAAGGTTAGCAAGGTTGAAATCAACCTTGCTCATTTTAGTAACTAATATAAAGCCAATCCATGGTAATTATCCACAAATGGTAATAATAGGTTTCAACAATCCAGCAATTCTAACTAATATTACGCAATAACTGATAATATACCTGAAATAAGCAAATTAACAATTAGTTACGTAAGTATTATGTATAGGATACTAGAACCATCTTCTGATAAAGGCTAAAATCGCCAGTTTTAAGAATTGAATTAGTTTTCAATGTTCATTAGTTGCCAAAATAGGGAGTTGCTATCTTCCCTAGGTAGAACCTAATAAAAACAGAGGTTCTACTTTAAACCATGATGTTTTCGTTAAATTTGTGTGCCAAATTTCTTCTAATTTGCTAGTGTTTGTTAAAAAACAGGAAGTTGTTACCTTCCTCATTTAGAATCGTGAAATTAAAAGTTTTTGCATCCAAAGATTGTGTTTTCACAAACTTGCGCGCTAATCATTTTCTAATCAATCAATACGTATCGAAGACAGGAAGTTGTCAGCTTCCTTGCTAGGACTCAGAAAACAAGAGGTCCTAGATTTGATCATTTTAACCTATTCAATGTTTCTCGCGTTAGTTGAATGAATGGGTACCTATCTGCTGTAGAAGGGCCCGGAATTGTATCAATTTCATGTAGTAGGTTTTAATCGTACAGAAGCAGACTGTACAAAGCGAAATCAAGCTAAAAGTATAGTTTCGCGTCGTAATTGCAATTTCTGGCATGAAAATGCAAGAAATTGCCCGAAAGTCAGCATTTCGTTTAGAATCAACTTCCGATGTTATGATCTGATTAAAATCGTTCAGAATTCATAATAATTCGTCCAAACTTCAAGTTTTCCCAACAATTTCAAATTTACAAGTTATCTCAAGTTCAGAAAGCCATAATGTGAGTAATGGTTGTTGGGTTCGAATCCCGCACCTATAACTTGTACTAATGGGTTTTAACCCATGTGATTCAGGTGCGGAAGACTGTATCTCCAGCCTGAGTAGAACAGAATCTGCCTCTGATTGATTAGAGATAGCTCAGTGCAGTCCTGAATTATTGGATAGTGGAAGGATTAGTCATTTCAGTTTGGATCATCGCATTTCTTGGGAGTCAAGTCATATTTGGATTTAACTGTAGGTACTTTGATTGGATTGGAGTACAATTTTGACTTTAAGGCTGAGACAACCGTTGGCAGCACCGAATCATCTGTGGAAACCGAAACCAGTTGTGAACCTTTATAACGTTGACCTTTTGAACCTAAATTGAGTCTTACCTTTTATACTTCAAAAATGAGTTTCACCACTTTGTCTTTTATTATGGAAAACGGGGTTGTCATCCCCGCATCCCTTGCCTAAGCCGCCTTTTGATTAGCAGTGAATTGATATGGAAGACAAAAGAAAAGATTAAATAAAATCGTATACTAACACCGTAACCGGACCAGGCATCCCCCAACCGGACCCCCCTTGTGTTTGACCCTTGGTGACCGAATAGCATCCGAAAGTGCTATTGTTACTAGCATTTCGGGCTCACCCAAAGACCGGAACTGTGCTCTACTAACTCATTTAATTTAGTTAATTTAAACTGTTCAGTAGCCTTGTTTATCAGTAATCTATTGTCCTTGATAAGGAGGACGGACAAAGAGTCTTAACTTAACAGCACGAACACAAGCATATAGGGACTGCACGACAGAGTTTAGTAATAGGTTTAACAATTAGTTAATTAGACGGAAACGGAAGGAAAGAAAGAAGTAACTGAGTTGAGCGAAAGCGGTAAAACCTTGTCCCTACTAATTATCAATATTTTGGGTAATCCTAAGTACTGGCAACTCTGGCAAACCATATACTGTTTGCCTGTAGTATCTGAAGTGAATCTCTATCTACAGTTTGTGTTGTACGCTGTTCATAGCTTAATTGACCCCTGTACCGTTATCATTAATAGTGTATCACTATTTATCTTTATTATTAAATCATTGTGCCCTACTACTGGACTAGTCATCTAGGGCATAAGGATCCTGACATCCAGATCAATCACTTGGATACAGCGTCCCAATACAAGTAAGTGACTAAATTGAACCCTTGGTCTCTACAAAGACATCTTCATCATTGTCCCTGGATCTTGATTTGATAATCAAGGTCAATAATCAGTGTTCTTTGATACAGACCTGATTCATCTGTCCACACAGCAAGTGTCGACCCCGCTTGCATTGGACCCCTGCCTTCATCAAACGAACTCACGCCAAGACCCCATCCAGGTTGACTGCAAGGAATCTTCAGTTTTGGACAAATCACCTTCTGAGGATCCTGTGCCTAAGTTTATCTTCACCGATAAACGCGTCAACCTTCCGTGTACTCGAAGTGGTTGATACCCAGAGTCAGTCGTGATAGACTGTTACGGAATAAAATCTTGCTGGATCAAAGTTGGAATCCCAATCCAAATCACTTCATTACACATATTCTGTTGATTTAACAAAATATTCAGATCTGTTTAGCGTGTGGCACATGAGAAAGGCTACAGGACCATGTGGCTAGACACTTGTCTAAATGCAGAAGCACATATATACAAAGTTTGTGAAAATTCAAAAATCTTCCAAGAAAGTGACCAAATTGAAGTACCAGAGCTGGAAGTGGGTCACGGGTACCCGCGGGTCGAGTAGGGTGTGGGTCAACACGTGTGACCCGCGGGTCGAAGGTGGGTCAAAAGTGGGTCAGTGGAGGTTCCAAAAACTAGATTTTAACATTAAAATTTCATAACTTTTTCGGCTTTGCCGAATTCTAGCATGGTCTGTTTTTGTTTTTTCTGAAACATCTGGGCAAAATAATCGCAATTTCTGCGAAGTGGTGCCAATATTTTGAAAAATGACAGTGTTTGACATCTAGCACTGCCATGATTTCTGTAAATAGTAACATAACTATGTGGAAAGCAAGAAGTTATGCAATGTAAGAACCGAATTTTCCTTTCATTTTCCCAGCAACGTCATTAGATAATTAAAGACCGTTTGCTAATTCTGCTCGCGAAAATGTTTGTAGTAGTTGTGCCTTAATTTTTGGTGTTCTTTCATTTATTTAATTTTCAAAATTATATTCAGCTTAACTAGGTCTACCTATCCAATTCGGTTGATTTTCATTAAACTTCATGTTCAAATGCTTTAAACAGCTAAATATTTCTATTATTTTATTCCAGACCAAGATTTAACCTTAAAGCAGTATTAACCAAAAGTGGGTCATGCGGGTCACATGATGTCCATAGGGTCACGGGTATGGGTCAGATGGGTAGGGTCAAGGGTCCGCCGGTGCCGGTCGCGGGTCGGGTGCGGGTCAAAAATATTGACCCACTTCCAGCTCTGTGAAGTTCTATTTGTCCGTACTAGACATGATCGGACTTTTAAGACAAAAGCTGTTTCGGACGTGTTCACTGTTCATGCTTTTAAGTTTGTGCTTGAGTTTTACCTGCTTTACCAAGTTTTGTCTATGAAAGAGTATTTAATACTAATAATTATTAACGTCCTAGAATATCGGCTTGATTATTGTTAATAATGTTAATAATATGCACAGTTTTTCTGTTATGATGATATCGAAGTTCAACTTTATTTGAAAATCTACTTCTAAGCGAACAGTAGAACAAAACACGTTCTGAATCTAGAAAGATACACTGACCTATCTATGCTTTAAGAGTTGACTGTTTGTAAAGTTAACTGCTGTTTTTTTAAAGTATTAAATTTTAGGTGCCAATTAGAACTATCAAGACAAAACAAGAATTAACTACGTCATAAGCAAACAACTGTAGTTATGTAAACTGTTAACTGAAGTTTTCATCTTACATCTTACCTAATTTGCATATTGTGAAAGCAAAAAATGTTGCATAGCTAGCCACTTGCCAAAGATAGGCGCTTTTCAAATGGCAACACTCAAATACACATAAAAAACATAGTCGATTCCCATATTAGGTATTCCGCTATTCCGCTAGAGTTTTGTGCAAAATTTGTAGTGTTTAGAGCAGAACTTAGGCTGAGACCACAAATTGTTACTTACGGGCCACAATAGACCTGCTGCGAGCAAACAATTCTTGTATCTGTGAAGTTTCTCTGGAAAATCAACCAAGATGCAGTAATACCAAATATATTAGGGCCATTAGGTTGTCAAGTTGCAAAGGATGGAGCTTCCTGATTAGCCCTAAATTCTTTTAACTTTGTCAGCAATAATTACATAGTTTTAAAATCTGTGTATCTTCGCTAGTGCAAAATGTAATGTTTAATGCGGCTTAAATAATATGGTGAATTTACTCTGAGCAGCTTCATAAGACACATCAGTTTATATCCGGCTTTAGTCGCCAACTGGCCTTTACTTGGCTGTCTTGAACACATGAATTTAATCCGGGTTAGGGAGCTAACCCTGGAATTAAACGTTGATAACATCTGCCGCTGATGCTTATTCCAGAATGCCAAAAGAATGGGTTTCTAAGTCGTCTGTAGTTCGCTATTAAATGTTATTTAGTTGGTTCATGAAGATGTTCATCCTGACGTTTCTTCTTTTTGCAAAAACCTAATTTGCATATCATCAACATACATTGATTCCACAATGCAGCATGTGTATTTCATAGGAAAGACTGCGAATACCATTGTGTATGTGTTAAATCACCTCTAAACCGATTATAGTAGACCTGCTGCGTCGTGACGCAGTAGGAAAAATGCACTTAAACCAACCAAGTCAGACTTTCAGACTAGAGCTGGGGCCGGTTCCAATTTTCAAACCAAGTTCTAGGGTTCCGGTTCCGGTTATAGCTTCCGGTTCCCGGTTCCAAGTACAAAATTTGTAAGCATTATTTAACGTTTGTACAAATTTAGCATTATTTAACATTTGGTACAGGTCCACTACAAGGCTTGTGCAATCAAAACGGCAAAGCAATACTGTGTAGAGATTAGGATTGTGTAAATCGCTGGACAAACAATTTTAACCACAGAAATAAACCTGTAGAAAGTACGCTCTTAGAGCGTGACTCCCGACAAGCGAATTTCTGGAAGTTTCGAAGATTGCCAAGGCTCTCTGAGTGTGCGCATGCCAAGACACCTAACGTCAGATTACCCTAATCTACAGCAAGAAAGAAACAATCTAACTAAAAATACGAGTTTACTTTACCAAAAATACGAGTTTACTTTCCGATCTCAAAATTACACCAAAACACTACAAGAAATGAAAATTCAACAGTAAATTTCAAAAAGATCAATGACAACAAGGCACCAGAACAACTTTTTAAATACAACAAACAAACTTAACAAACCTGAAAAAGAGATTGCCCGCCCAGACGAAAGGAGGACAAAATAGGCGCCTACACTCCGGAAATTAATGAGGCGTAACGAATTTGGAAAGAGAGCCGCCCACCTGTGTCAAGACTACAAAGCCAACTGAAGTGCGCGCCCGATTTTGAATGATTGTGAGAATTAGCTAGTCCGGCCTTGGACCGTACACAGAAGTAATAATTTAGTTTGACCGTTCGTGAATTTAGCACTACATTTTATAATTTCAAGTGAAAATAACGAAAATACCAATTTATCGTGAAGTTAGCAGTACATTTTATAATTTCAAATGAAAATAACTCTCAAACTGACTGAAATAATCCACAGAATACCCCCTCTTTTGAAACGCGCGACCTCGCCGCGGTCAATAGCACAAGGGTTAGTAATAAAATCAAATTAGCCTACGTACTCTACCTACTAGTAAAGATAAAACGCGTTTTAGGCATCACCGGAAAAGATAAAATTTTGGCGTATCCCTCGAGGTCGACTACTCGGGAACACTACTCAGGCCCCAACATACTACACACGGGTGCTCTGAGACACGCTAAACCTACTCAGAAACGTATCAGGAAAACACAACTCAACACATATACACGGACTACACCGACTACACACAAAAGAAAACGGCTAGGACACCCTTGAGCCACGACGAGGGCGCAGGTAACAAAAGAAACAGGTACTCCGGAGCACACAAAACAAACAACCGATGCCCCAACCGGCCACCGGAGCAACGTTTTTAGATGGAAAACAACATAGAGAAGCAGAAAAAATAGCTCCGGAGTGACTTTTACAATAAAACGAAAGCAGGAAATAGACTCCGGAGTAGGATGAACAAGATGAAAAATCGGGGACCAAGGCCGGAGTAAAGTTTTCAACCGAAGCTGAGGTTTTGAAAAAGAAAAATCAAAACGAAAGTAACCATACAGCTCCGGAATACTTGAAGAAGAAAGAAGAAACGAAAATTTGAGCGCCGAGACAACCTAACATAGTATACGACAGCTCCGGAGTTGGTTGCCAGCAACTCAGGAGGACCAGAAACTCCAATCGAATCGCAAAAATTGAATCAAAACAATGCCACGTTTTAAAGCAAATACAAAATAAAGCATATATGTTGCAAAAATAGCTGCACAGAATGACATGGCAAAGTAATAAGGCAACAAGATGGCAGTCATGGAATACAGAAAAATTTTAAACAAAGTAAACTCGCACCACATTAGAAAGAAGAGAAAGAAACAAACACCAGTTAGAAAAAATAGAAAAGTACCCGAAACGAACAAAATAAAATACTACATAATATAGAACGGCAATGCCGAGCTAGCGGGCGCCACCACCCCAAATACATGAAAATAGGAAAAGAGTTTAAGAAAATTTAAAGAAAATTTTGCACACGGACGAAACCAACAACAATGACCAATAACTCCCCCCACCAAGATTAAATCTAAATCGTAAAAAGGCAATTATAGAAATTGAAACGGTAGAAAACAAACAACAAACAAAATTAACTCAAAAGGGACAAGGGGGAAGGGGGACTAGCGAGGCTGTGGGGACATAACCGGT